>JACEFO010002782.1:0-36113 GCA_015342445.1 Digitaria exilis
GGATGAAACGTAGGAATTTCTCTAAGATAGTGGCCTCCTCCGCTTTTGTGCTAAGAACGAGAACAAGCGTAACTCATTCACGGTCGTGTAACCTTGAAAGCAAGTTTCATTAATGACTCATATTCCTTGAGCGGTTTGTACTCAAGGCCTTCGTTCATCGACCATGCATCTCCTTTAGTAGCATGCATCCCATCCATGTCTCCTTCGTGTCTCCTTCTCGGACATGGGCACACCACCTCCTCTGTTATACCTTGGACAATGGCGGCGAGAGCCAATTGGTCCATCTTCTCATTGACCACCTCATTGCCCTCCATCGCCGTCCACAACTTTGTATGCATGCATGAAGATCTTCATCTTCACAGCCCACACCAAATAGTTGCTCTCAGCGTAGCATCCCCTACAGCTTCCTTGCTCGGCATCATCACCCACAGACATAATCTTCGTCATCTCATGAGAAGGCTATGGTGCCAATTAGTTAGACAAGTCTCTTGCAAACCAAGGAACACACTCTAAGCACTAGGAAAACTCACGGACGAGGGTACACTCTTTATGCAACAACACACAACAACCTGTTTTCAAACTGTTCACCATGCCAACCAATAATTACACTAATTGTAGCGGTTTTGGCACTAAAGGCACCATACATGCTTGCTAATGATGTCTAGTGGCACAACTCGCCCAAATAAAAGTAGACAGCACCTAGCATCCAGCTAATAGCAAATCTAAACAAGCCACACACACTATGCAGACACAGACTTCATATGAGCACCAACCACTACAACTGTTTTTTTGGCTAATCCTCAACAATGCACGCACTTGGTAGTTGAGGCACAAAGCTGTCCCAAACTTGGTCCGCCGTAATAGCAAGACTAGACCTGGACCGAATATACGTGCTACCACACTAGACAGTGACGAGGTGTAGTAGAGTTATTGCAGGGGCAATCGATGCCACATCTCAAGGGCGTTGAGCACGCCTGAGAGCAGTCGATCGGTTCAAATTCGTCGCTAGCTCATGCTGCAGAGATGGTGCCACCGTTGCAGCGAAGGACCTGGGCATTGACCCAGTGTCCAGCACACTACGAGGAAGCCGACGAGCGGGGCAATGTCCTCAGGCATGCCAAGCCGCCCAGCGAGCCTCGCGATGTAGCGCTCGGCCTCTCCTTCGTCTTACCGGTCAGTAGAACATGGGCGAAGGCCGTGGAGCCCGGCGCCACCGCGTTGGCCGTATCCCCGTGCCGCGGAGCTCGCGCGCCAGATTTGGTCAGACCTCCACGGCCGCCTTGCTCGCCGCGTACGCCGTGTACCCGGGCGCAGCGACCCCGAACCCCGACGAGGAGAAGGTCACGATCCGGCCCCGGCCGTCGCGCACCAGCCGGTTGGCCGCCTCGCGGCAGCACAGGAACGTGCCCCGCGCGTTGGTGCCGAACGTGGCGTCGTAACGTGGCCTCGCTCGTCTCCGCCAGCGGCGGGTAGGAGAAGCCCAGCACCGCTGCCAGTGTCACCAGGATGTGGAGCTCCCCGCCGAACGCCGCCGCCGCCGCGTCGAACAGAGCTTTCACCTGGGACGCGTCCGACACGTTGGCCTGAACAGCGATGGCACGAGGCTGCGGCTGGCTCTCGCTGGCGTGCGTGGAGTTAAATGTCGTTCACGAGCTCCAGAGCGGGGATGGGTCGCCGATGTACGCCACGGCGACGCGCGCGCCTAGGGACGCCAGGTGCTTAGACACGGCTGAGCCGATGCCGCCGGCGCACCGGTGACGATGGCGACGCGGCCGTGGAGCATCATCGAGCTACTGGATCGGCTGCATCCAACGACTTCGATTCGGCCATGATGAGATCGACCGAGAGCTGATAGAATTGTGTTAATTTGTCCGATAGACGTGAACTGTGATCACATCCATTCAAGTTGCTCATACATATAGGCGTCTGATTGTACCGGTTGGTGGAATTGGACATCACGAAACAGTTAAAATTGAGACCACTCCGTCAAGAAAATCCAAAGGTACGGCGGCAATGAAGGACGCGTGATTTGGATATGTCGGTTGTTGGATCAAGGACACATATCATCACGCTAACCAACGAGGAAAGAGCGACAAAAATCATTGCATGTATCTGCCATAAGGAATAAATCTTTTTAAACCCCATTCGGTAACATAGTATAGATGCAAAAGTGGCAATAAATTACTAGACACATAGGCTCCAGCTCCACATGCCATTGTTCTTCCACAACAACAATTTGATGTATCCGCTGCCACATGCCAGCCCCCGCCGGGTCTTGCATAGTTGCATGGTTATAATGAGGATGTGTAGATCCTGGGTGCCTCACATGCTTACTGCTCTACCATTTCCCCTCTCACTACAGCCTATTCAGCATCCCTGCTCCTAGATACACAGAAAATGCAGCGGCGAAGCCCTGCTTGCTGCTCCCCACTGAAGAAGGGCTGCTTCCAAGCATGATTAGCAGAGAGGACCCACGCTCATAGCTAGCCGGCTGATCTTGGAAGTTGTTGATTTCAAAGCGAAAATTTGCAGCCTTCGTCCAAGGATTCATGTGTGTTTCTTGCCCAGGTGCATCATGAATTCATGTTTATTGTTTAGGTCCCATCAGGCAAGCATAACAATATCGAAGCCTGGCCACTACCACTTGTGTTCTTGAGTATGCTCCTTTTTTGTTTTGCCAACTAGCAGAGATGCACGGCGACACGCACGTGATACAAACTTATACCGGTGGTAAAACACTGAGCGGTGAGAAAAAACATTCTCCCACTCAATAAAAAATTAAGATGTTTAGGAAAAATATATATATCCATATTGTATGATTCAACGTTATATTGTATGGCTAGAGATTTCACTCACGGTAACTATAGCAGCTCCGTGTATGCATTTCATCGAGAATGTTGAGCACAGTAGCACACAAAGAAGTCACATGTGGCCTGTGGGATACAGAAAAACAACAGTGGTAAGAACTTTGGAGATCCTGCATATTCACTTGGAAACATACAAACAACTTAGAGCATCTCCAAGGGACTCTGCAAACAGAGTTGGATAGGTAAAAATAAATAAGATCACTTAAATCAGCATCCAACAGTCTACGCATATGCTTTCCTTTGCTATCTCGTTCGGCATCGCGGGCATCACGGTAGCATCTATACCGAACGCCCTCACGCTCGGCATCCTCTACCGCGTGGCCCCCACCTCTGCTTCCCTCTCGGAGCAGCGCTGCTCCCACCTCTGCTCTTCGTCGGCTTCCATCTCCGGCGACGGCCTTGAGGGCGAGAGACGTGCTCCCAGCGGCGGAGAGGCGAGCTCCCAATGGCGGACGTCCCGGCTACGGAGAGGCGAGCTCCCAGGAGCAGAGACACGGGCTCCAGCGGCCGAGAGGCAAGCTCTCGGCGGCGAAGCTCCCGGCAGAGAGGCGACGTCCCAGCCACGGAGAGCCGAGCTCGTGCTCCCGGCCTGCTGCGAGGCGCGACCGCGAGAGATCCAGCGACGAGCGATCTCCTGGCGAGCTCGTCGCCTCGTCCTCCCGGCGACCCGAAGCGTGTGGCAGCGAAGCGGGTGCACGTCGGAGATCTCGAACTCGCGGCACCAGCCAAGGAAGTTCCTGGACGCCATTATTCCGTCCAGCAAGCTAGCTTGCTCGGACGCACGAAGCTAGCTACTACTCTACAGCTCCCGCAGTGAAGCACCAAAAGCTGCTCATCCGGCACAAGCAACGGTGGTCGAGCAGGGGCACGGCGGGGCGGGCGAACGGCATCAGAGCGCACGGCGGTGGCCCCGTTAGTACCTGTTGCTGCAGCCGTGTTCTAGTGAAGATTGGAAAACAGTATACGATAATATAGGCCAAGCAGCAATGACTATGTTGACATCGTTTAAGTCATTTGAGTTTTTATTCATGGCACATTTAATGCAAGAAATATTTGGTTATACTTAGGACTTGAGTAGGGCTTTGCAAAAGAAAGATCAAGACATTGTGAATGCTATGGAGCTTGTCGATCTTACAAAGTTTCATTTGCAGTGCATGCGGGAAGAGGATGGATGAATGCTTTTCTTAAGAGGGTCCAGTGAATTCAAATCGCTCGCTTAATCACGGTTAATCAATGATTAATCAACAAATCATTTTATGGCATCGATTAGGTAGATCGATTCGATTTTATCGGCTAGTCGAGCGATCAGGAAACTAATCGGTGATTAATCACGACTAGTCGAGGTACTCTAGTCGAACGACTAGGTCTGGACCTTTCACTTAGGGTTGGGTTTCAGCAGGTCAGGCCACCTAGACAATTGGCCCAGTCCACAATACGGTGTGTAAGTAAGTATACTAGAGCCACACATTTTTACCTAGACGTTTGCCCGATTCACGGCCACCGGTTGCTCAGTGGGAGAGAAAAGTTCTCCCGCCCGCGGCCTCTATTGCACCGTGCCTCTAGCTCCCGCGCGCCTTAAACCATGTTTGCTCAACTCCTCATCTTTGTGTTATTATCACCACGCCACTAGGTCATATGTCCTCAATTCTATAGAAAGAAAAATTACAAGTTGGCCTTAAACAATGTATGCTCAACTCCTCGTCTTTGTGTTATTCTCTTCTATAGGTGGCCGACTAGGCTATAAAACTGCTCTAGATCGACTGGTCAACTAGGTCAACTAGCTCAAAGCTAATCACGATTAATCACTGCCTAGTCACGATTAATCACCTAGTCAGTACCCAGCAACTAGGAGCGACATAACGATTTAAAAACATTGAGAGGGCCACTTCTTTTAGTGAGAAGTACAAAACTAAAGTTTGACATGGAGGGTCCTTATTATCCTATGAGGAGACCTAAAAGAGGATTCTATAATGGTGCAATGAACTATCATCACTTCCATGTTGATATATTTGTGAGAGTCATTGATAGGCAACTTTAAGAACTGAACCACAGATGTGACGAGGTAAACAGAGAACTACTTAACTACTTTCTTGCATGGCACATTAGCCCACTTGATTGATTTGCTGCTTATGATCAAGCCAAGTTGGTTACACTTGCTACAAAGTTTTATCCTAAGGATTTCAGAATTGAGGAACTAGGGAAACTTTTGTCTCAACTTTAATACTCTACGATTATAGTTAGCATCCCACCACTGAGTTTATGCTGTTCGCATGCAGAGATTTTCGAATTCCGAAAGCACATCTTTCTAGCCTGAAGCATTGCCTTAACGTGTGTAGTTTTTCAACATGCCTGGCTGCCGGAGAGTCGCGCAACACCGTGCTAAATCGTGAATTGCAGCAACAGAACAGGATGTCGGATGAGGCGCCCCTGATCACCGCGTTCGTCAGCTGCAAACCGCGTGTCACACGCAGAAACGCAGTCGGATTCGTGCCATCTGCAAACAGGGGAATTGGCGTTGCAATTACGTCGCGTCTCTTTGCGTGGTTTCACTGTTCACTGAAGCAGTTCAAACAGGGAAACAATTTCTCCATGTACAAAGTTCACATCCAGGCGACCGAGTAATAGCAAGTCGAGAAAACCAAATGCACAAAGAATGCTCACATCGATGTTTTTTGTTGCTGCGAAAATTTCCAATACAAATTGGAGGAAACACGATTAATCTCAAGAATCCAATTACACAGATGGCAGGCATCCACTGCCCCAGGTCCTACAGCTATGCTTCTGCAGCTAGAGAGTCTCGACGATGACCTCCCTCAGCGCTCGCCTGGACGCCTCGACGTCGCGGCGAGTGAGGAACGGGTGCCGGAGCAGCTGCGGCACCGTGGCGCGCCGCGACGGCTCCCTCTCCAGGCACGCGGCCACGAAACAACGCAGCTCCGCGGACGCCTCTGCTTCCTCCGGCACGCGCAGTGGCTCCCCGTGGCAGAACGCCAGCTCCAGCTCCAAATCAGACGCATCAGACGGGAGGGCGTACCGGCCCATGAACATCTCCAACACGGTGACGCCGAGGCTCCAGACGTCGGCGGCCATGGCGCCCTGCGGCCCGGCATGGGCTCTGGGCGCGAACCTCTCGGGGCTGAAGTAGCAGCTCGTGCCGGCGGTGATGGATACCTCGAGGCGCTCGCCGGCGCCGCCGTAGAGGATCCTGGACGTGTTGAAGTCGCCGATCCTGATCTCGCCGCGGGAGTTGGCGAGGAGGTTGTCGGGCTTGACGTCGAGGTGCGCCACGCCGCGGGAGTGCAGCTGGGCGAGGCCCACCACGCACTGCGCGGCGGCCTCGGCAAGCGCCAGCCCGATCAGGCCCATCAGAGCCCGATGGGTTTTTGTCTATCCATGCTCCTCCTCATTATTTTTGAGAAACTCCATGCTCCTCCTCATAGGACGGCGTGTCTATCAACATCGCAAAAACCAAATCTGATTTTTGTGGACCAAAGCCCATTCAAATAATTTATTTTATTTGTTTTTCAAATAAAAGAACATGACTTGGTCTGGTCTGACCTTGGCCCAAAAATTTGGCCTGAGCTTACTCATAGGATGATCGTGACTCGTGAGCACAAATTTTTGGCTTAAAATAACCGTGCCTTTTCTGATCTGGTGTCCCCGCAAAATGCTCGATTCTAATCCCAACTCGTGCTGCGAAATGTTATAATGAAGGAACAACAATTTATACGGGTGAACAAAATGTTATATCGATAGGGAATATTGAACATATATAAATATTATCAAACACGAACACATAATTTCATTCTTGAAAAAAACTGTTAATGAGAGATAAATATTTTAATTTAGTTGGAGGAATAAAATCTTGAAGACCTAAAACAAATCATCCATATAGACACTTATAGAAACTAAAGTTATTCAGTGAAAGGATCTCTAGCATGGTAGTCAGAGAACCTAAGTAGCATCTAGAAGACATGTATTAGACTTCTCGTTGGAGCAAATTAACAAGTCTATCCCCCTACGACAGTGCTCTCCATTAAAAAAGTATACTCAAGTAGAGCAAAGTATTATACAGAGAGGAAAAAATTCATCAGCACTACTGGAGAACCTAGCATTAGTACCGGGCCAAAAGCCACGTTAGTACCGGTTATGCGACCGGTATCGAGCTCCTGGTACTAAATGGGCAGCCCCGTTAGTACAGCTGCAGCAACAGGTACTAACGAGACCACAGGGTCGGCGGGGTCGGCCAGTTCCAGCCGGTACTAACTGATTTCGAGCCAAAAAATAAAGAAAAAAATTGTAAGTCACTGGAATCTCGCAAGTCACAAGTTACAAGAATCTTTCACACGTAAATGCGCCTGCGCGGTTCATGGGAACCGAACTCATAACCTTTGACCTCGCGTGTAACCTCCTCTACCATCCCACCTATGCATCACTTGTGATTGAGTGGGATATGCTTTCCTTTTGAACTATACCCCGCGGACCCATTTAGTACCGGCTTGTAACACCAGCCGGTACGAAATGTCTCGTAACACCAACCGGTACTAAATGTTGTCATTTGGTACTGGCTGGTGTTACGAGCTGGTACTAAATGCATAGGTGCCTCGGGAACCCCCCGATACTAAATGATCTGAGGGCTCTCGGGAACCCCAAGGACACATTAGTACCAGGTTTTAGGACAACCGGTACTAAGTGCAGTGTGGCCAGGAGGCTTGCCTCATTCTAGTCGGTGCTATAAGTAGGGCCACGCGTCAGTAACGCAACGACTAGTTTTTTTTAATATGAGTCGACAACACCAACTAATTCAGTGCTACATTTATTAGGGCTAGTTTTTTTTATTAGGGCTATAAACACACAAATACCCACCATTCTAAGGGGTTGAGAGCTTGACAAAGCTATATGCTTATATATTTGAGTTCTATCCACCAAAATGATCAGGAGAAAACTAAGACAACTATCGCATGGTTTATGATTTGGTTAGTTCTTATTTAAACTGCATTTAAAGTACGAGTTTAGACTAGATTTGCACTCCTCTTGTCATCCATGCGTGACGATAGAAGAGTGGATAGTCTAAAGTCTACGCTAATAATGTGTTAGGCGGCTTAAATTTGGATTAGTTAAATATACCGCGACCGGTTGCGCGATAGGCGATAGCTGAGGGCGGTTCTATAAGGATCCTTATAGAAGTTGCAGTTTGGTGTCTTATAAGAATTCTTATGACCGTTTTTAAACCTTTGTTCTAGTTAACAGTTAGGTGTTCTGATGGCTCGATCTCTGGATAATTATCCCTGTTGCAGGTATGAAGGTGTCCGTGGATTTTACAGGGGCATCACGTCCTTACGCTATCCCCAACCCAAGACACCATTTTGTAGTGTCCGTACATCCATGTCAACTACACACTACTTATAGAAACTACATCCCCAATTCATAGTTTCCTATAAATAAATTATCATCCAATGCTATGTCTTCTCCATCCTTTACTCTCCCTATCATCTTGCTTTCCTTCTTGGTTCTTGTGTAGACATGGTTTCTCATGCAAGACATCATATCTTTCTCTCCACCCCTTAATTACTCTGCCACATCATCAAATTGCTTATGTGGCAGCCTATTTAATACCATGGACACCATCCTAGTCATTGGGTTGGGATGTCCCTTATCGTGCAATGCAGCGCAAAACATAATGGGTAGACTGCTGCAGGCACGTGGGTGACGTCATGCCATCAGTGTGTTTGACTTGCTTATTTATGATATTCAATCAACTATATCTTTTCCATATGAATTCCGATTTTTATTTTGCTTATGCATTATATTCTTTATAACGAGACCTGCAAAATAAGATCTACTTTACATATATTTTGAGCTCATTTTATTTTACTGGCGACTTGTCTGTAATGATAATAACAATTTTTGCAGACATGCATATCAAGTTATGATTATGTACATATTAGACAACTTATGTATATCAACTTTTGCATGGACAATGTATCAAGTTAACTAGATAGCGTGTAGCATCATCAGTAAAAGGATAATTATCATTTTTGCATGGATGTGTTAACTTACATAAGAGTTCTATTGACTTGTATGCACGATAATACCATCAACTTGTATAGAAATCGTGTATCAACTTATGGTATGCCAAATAACAATTTATGTAAGTTTTTTTTGGGCCTGCTGAAACTTCCGGTCCGTATGCCCTTGTTATGCCAAAACTTGACCCAACTAGTCCATGACACAATTAAAAGCCAACTTCCTGAAAAATCTACATCAAAAGTGGTGTATTTTTCTTAGGTGGGTCTCCACTTGCGGGCCCAAAAATACTGCACGACCGTAGAAACGTGGCCTGCTGGGCTGTGGTTGTGGGGGACGGGATGCATAATTGCGTTTATGCGGGGACGGGCCACGCGGTCGTGCACTCACCCTCCAGCGCGACGGAGCACGCATTAGATTTTTCCTACTTAAATCCTAAGCCTTTATGGTAATTACATTAATCTTCTCTTAATCACTTTAGTAAATAGAGCACTTAAATATCGATCTCAAAGCGACAATCTTGAAATTTCCATTCTCCATAGGCTGGCGGTTGCATGATTCATAAAAATATAGAATGGAAGAATATTTGCTAACATTGATAATTTTTTTTTTTGAGGGGTCCTAACATTGATAAATAGAAATACAGAAATAAAAAATCGCGTCAATGGGCTTTCAAAGAGCAGAAATCCGAGTTTCGGACAATTCGGGCTGGACGCGGCAGCAAGCTCCGAGCAGCTCTTCCTCTTCTCGAAACCTCGGCGTGGGCACCGGGGGCGGCGAATCCAATGGAGGGTGAAGACGAGCTCCTCGCCGGTGGGGGAGTGCCCATCCGGCCCCCGCGCCTGGAGGACGCGGGGCTGGAGGACTGCGCCCTGCCGCCGGACTCCATCGCAGAGGCCTTCTCCCTCGCCGCCGCGGCCGTCTCCTCCCGCCTCGCCCGCTTCCCCCTCTCCGAAGACTCTGACGACGAGGAGGGCGACGCCTCGGCACTGCGCGGAGGCGGCTGCGTGGATGACGCGCGGCCCGGCGGCGGGGCCGTGCCCGACGCCGACGCCCTTGTCGGCGGCGGCGCCACCGGCGACCGCGGCGCCGATGAAGTCCTGGTCGTTGGTGGAGGGGCCGGAGGCGGATGCGAGGACACCGTGGTGATTGGTGACCGCGCAAAGGAGGAGGATAGAGTTGTGGTGGTCGGAGAAGGTCGTGGGGATCAGAATCTGGGGAAGGAGGATGGATGCGTCAATGGGATACGAGAAGGGGTCAGTGAACCGAGACGGGCGCAAGGCGGCGAAGAGGACGACGAGGAGGTGGCGGAGAAGGCGATCTTGGTGCCAGATTTCGACTGAGCAGCTCGATTGGTGACCGCTGATCGAATTCGAGCGTCTCATTGTAGATCGAGGTTAAGGTTTGCATCTCTTTTAAGCTTTGTTCTTGCTATAGAGGCAGTCAGGCAGGTGCTTCTTGTTTGTTTGACTGTAATGTAATGTATGGTCTGTAGTCTCAGAAGGGCTTCTAAAATGTTTAACATTAGTGCCATCTGGCCCAAGAGTTAATATTAGTTTGTGCCTTACTGATGGTGGTTATGCTCCTGCTTTATTTCTGCACAATGACATGGTTAGAGTAGGTGATTCAAATTGAATATGAAGGAATCACTGATCCAGCAATTATATTAAAAGTACCCCCTTGTCCACGCTGCAAAGTTTGTTTGCAAAACGAAACTAACTTGTAATGTTAGAGGCATATGAAACTTCTATTTCTGCTGAAGAGGAATTCCTTCTATTAACTAAATTGTTGTGCCGTCATGAAACCATTTGTCATGGCAAAGTAACCAAAAACAACTTGCTGGTGAACTCATGAAGAGGGGAAATAGGTTCTTCAGTTGAGTGTTGCTTATGAACTCAACATATGCTGTTCTACATGTGTTGAACTTGATCCATTAATTGAAATGTTGCATACATAAAGATAAGCAAATGTCTTTGCCAACTCCTTGTGCATGATAGAAGAAATGATAGTGGAACTTGTGTAAGCTTTTTGGTCAAAGATATACAATTTTGCAAGCATAATAGTGTTGCTGATATCCAATGAAATTTGTGGGATACAAACAGATACTTTCCTATGAAATAGAAGATTATCCAAAATTCCAGAGTAACTGGTAGAACACCTTCAAAGCTTTTGCATTTATAGGAACTTTGGATCTAATTTAGTTATCTCGTGGTGTGGCATCAATCATTTATTGCTTCTGCTGACTATGGTGACTAATGAATGTATCAGACCACCATGCCGCTTCCAGACATGGATTGTTCCTATGTTCTAAGATACTGATGTTAACCATTAATCAATTTGAGTAACCTACAACTTGCACACCTTCTGAAGATTGTCTATGATTGGACTAACGATAACAACTAAGGCTTATTCAGCCTGGTGATCTATGTTAACCACTGACAGATGTGCTGCAGTACATCTGGGTAGCTGTGTTTGATGGAAGAATTACAATTACTACAAAAGAGTCTGTTGCAGTAGTATAATTAGTTTCATTCTAGATTTTTTTAGAACATGGCAGACATGAATATCTTTTTATAGTAACTTGAATTTGTAGTTAATATACTAGTTTGTGTGAGAAATACAAAATTGTCAATCTATTCATCTTCTTCATCTCCTAGTTACATATTTTTTTCGTCAACTATGCATTTGTGAGACCTCATGCATGTACAGACATTCAGTTTTGTGTGCTAAATTCATTTTGACCTATATATAGATACTACTAAGGGCATTCTTGTTATGTTCACTGTGGATTTTGATTTTGTCTGTATAGAAGATCAATGGGATACTGAATGGTCATTACAGATGTTGCTGTGAAACAGAGCGTTTCCTGAGCAGAATGCTGACATGCTGACAAGATGCTTGCTACGTCCCAGTTGGTTGAGGAATTTATAATGATATGGGCCCCTGCCTGTTTGATTCATTACTAATGTTCGAAGGTTTTATCTTCATTTGAGAAAACAAGCCTTTGCACGGTAATGGTTCTAGGTTTTTTTTGTGTTGGTGCTTTGTTATCGCTATGAAACATGATGTAGCAGAAGCCAGGAATTTCATGTTCTTTGATGAGGGTCACGAAAGATGTGGTCGAGGCTCGAGACACAAGCATTGTAGGGTTTAATTTACTTTCACTTCTGAGTCCTGATAGCACTACCACTGATGGTATAAATACCTCTTATCCTTATACTAGTTATGATTCACTTCTCTGGGGACTCATCAAAAGTAAAACATCAAACATTGCAATTTATTTTTGGCATCTAAACAATTTTATATAAAACTTTGTCAACTGAAGAGTTTTAGAATCCTATTAAGCTCTCTATTTGTTGTTTAAAAAAATGTTTTCATCTGACTTCATATATATAAACTATAATTTTTTTAAAAAGAATTCAAAGTCTATCTAGACCAATCACCACTGGTTCACAAAGTGAAAATCAATTCTATTTTTACTGAGGGGTTGATATATTACTTGGTGCAAATCAATTCTATTTTTACCGAGGGGGTAATATATTATGAACCAGCCGTGAAAATCAATTCTAAACAAGATGGTTTATTTTAAACCAACAGTGATGGCCTATTAGTGAATACACTCTGTGTGGAAGTAAACAAGATGGATGCGTGGTGGCATGGACAACCCAATTTTTTTGGATCAATTGATATTGTTAGGCATATGAATCCTTTTAGCATTCAATGCTGGTGCATTTTGTTTTGGGTGTTGAATTCAAATGTGTTTGTTTGCATTTGAAAATCTTGCAAAAACGTTTTGGGTGTTGAATTCAAATGTGTTTGTTTGCATTTGAAAATCTTGCAAAAACGTTAAAATCAAAGCATTTTCCTCTTTTCCCCCTCTCTCTCTCTTCTGGCCCATCCGGCCCTCCCCTCTCTTGAGCCCTTTGTTCTTTTGGGTCAAAACCAGCTTGTCCCGGCCCAACTCTCTTTGTTGGATAACTAGATGATTTCAGATATACTTTGATTTCAAGATTTAAAATAGCATTCACAAATATTTTCACGAGTATTGTGAGTGAAACAAGGCATGTGCACGTGTTTAAGTTTAACACAGATTTAAACATGAACATGGACAACCGTAAAAACAACAGTGTAGATATCGAAATGTTGTGCATAGGGCGGACCACTATCGGAGGTAGCATGTAGGTATTGGTTGCACAGTCACTAGCTGGAGGAGGAGTAGCCATGCTACTGCTACTCGACTAGCCTTACTCGAAGTAGTAGATGAAATTCGATGCAGGAAGACCGAAGCGTGTCGATCCCAGTGTCGTACCCGCGCTAGTTGTCGAGGTGGACGAGGCCCGGAGTAGTTGTACGACGGCGACGGAGTGAGGTGCAGGACGGAGTTGTGTGCATGAACAGGTCGACGGGTCGGAGATGAACGAGGCCACCATGTTCTCCCACCATGTTCCATGTTTTCTCTCACAAGTTCCTCCAACCTCCCCGAGCAACGAGGCAGGGACGACGGTAGCGAGGCCGGGCGGCGGTCGGTGTTGGCTAGGGGCGCGTGAAGCCGGGCGGCGCTAGCGAGGCCGCACGGCCCTGGCAAGGGGGGCACATAGCTGGGTGGCGCTGGCGAGGGGTGCGTGACGAGATCGAGCAGTGACGAGGGTGGCAGGTGGCGCTGACGAAGCCGTGCGACAGGTAACGCTCGACCTCCCCTTGAAGCTGACGGATTTTGCCCAGAGACGGCTCGAGCCCCTTAGAGCATCTCTTGTGCAACTCCTAAATGGGTCTCTATTTTAAATTTTAGAAACCAAACAAAAAAAATCATCTTGAGTGGGACTCCTAAAGTCTCTCCTATTTTACATGCCCTCCCAAATTTCCCTTCCAAGTCCTTAGATTTTAGAGCCTCCCATCTTTACTCCCAAACTATGGATCCTACCATTTTTCATGCCCCACTAGAGTTCGATGCAAATTTGAGCCTCAAAATTTGAGAGCTTAAATTTAAATTTGCACGTCCCACCGAAGATGCTCATACGACGAGAATCGATTTGGCCGGCAGCGGCTCGTCCGAGAACTTCGAGCGGCGTGAATATCAGATCCACCACGGAGGGAATATCAAGCTTCGAATCCGAAGACGATAGAGTAACTTGTGCTGGTGGACCTAATGGTGGCGTAGCAAAGTTTAGCGAGGTGGAGCATGAGCGAACAAAGTTCGATGAGTTGGAGGCGTAGAGAAGGCGATCCATACATGCGCGGGACAGAAAACCATTATACTGGTAGAGTCGGGGCCTCCCTTCCCACTCGTGGAAGAAGGGGCTAGAGGGAAAAAAAAAGAAGGGGGCTCCCTACTTTAGGGATTCAAGTAGGGCCATGCTGCACTGAAGGAACAGTGACACCCTAACAGGGGAGGGGTGAATTAAGTGTCTCTAAAAACTAAGCTTCGATTGCATATATAAAAAACTATTTCAATTTCTATCTAAATGTACTTTAGGTTTTCTTTATGTGTTGCTATCTCTACCGCTATAAAGTTTTGCACCATAGGTCCAATCCAAGATACTAAATAGCGTTTAGCGGTATGATAGCGGATTAGTGTCCATGTAGCGCGGATAGTGGGCGCTATAGCGGGCGCTAAGTCCAAATAGCGGAGTCTAAAAATTAGATATATTTTTATAGTATATTTGAACAATTAATATCATATTTTCTCAAAAGTTTAAAACATTTTAGTTGCCCACTATATTTTATGGTACTAGATTCACAAAAAAGTTGAAAGATATAGATATAAAGAAGATACATAAATACATATTAGCATTAAATTATCATATTAATAAAAAAACATCATTAGATTATCATTCTTTGTTACTACCTAAATCATCATTTGTAACATTTTAATTGATTCATTTGCATTATCACTTTTAACTATTAACGTAGCAAATAGCGGTCCTAAATCAGCAATAGTGGTCTACAATAGCCGATGCTAAGCGCAATAGGGGACGTTAAGCCCAAACATGCTATTTTGGCACCGCTACCTTGTAGCGGTAGCGGCAAAGGTCGGTTACCGCTATCGCGGCCGCTATTACAGGTGCTGCCAACGCTATTTAGTACCTTGGTCCAATCCTAACTAGCATGACAAGTATAGGAAAAGTAAATGCGAAAAGTAGTGCAAATATGAAATGCGGAAGCTAAAGGGTAGAGAAGAGCAAACTCCCGACATTGCGATTTTTACCGAGGTATCCGAAAGCTAACGAACTTTCCACTAATCCTCTTTGTTGGAGCCCCTCTCAAAGGGAATGCCCGCGCAAGGGCATAATCTCCCCGGTCGAGTAACCCCATAGGTGACCACGGGAGTTCCCGACACGCAAGTGGATCTCCGCTCGTCTCTCCTCGGATGCTGGGCCTTTCCTCCCTTGCACAACCGGTGGCCACTCCACAAACTCGGTTGGAGGGTCTCGCAGGACTACAAGCCTCGAATTACAACACTTGGTGCACACAAGCACCAGGTAAAGCAAGAGGTATGCAAATCTCGCTAAACTCTAGGCTAAACACCTAAGAGATGCGCTAAGCGGCCTAGATTAGCACTAAGTACTTTGCTAATCGCCTAAATCTTTTAATTAGCAATTTAGTGGATTGAACACTTAAGAAAGTGTAGAACACTAGCCAATCTCTCTCCTGATCTCAAGCACCCTTCAAATGGCCGAGGCAACCCATATATTAGCGCCAACCAAAAGAACTAGTTGTTGCAAATTTTTTGTGTACCACCGACTAATTCGATGGGTGCAGGAGAGGTACCATCGAATTAGTCGATGATGCCGCCCCAGCTAATCGTTGAACTAGATGTTGAGATCTTTTGTCACTGACAAGTGGGCCTAGTTCAACTACCAACTGATTCAGTGTCTCTACTCCCTTGTACCACCGATTTAGTCGGTGGTGTTTACACAAAGGGATCTTCATCCATCACCTTGGGCACCGACTGATTCGATGCCCTCTTTTTGACACTATCGAAATAGTCGATGACCGTCTAAATCCACACAGTACCGAACTGCTCTCTGGACGCCATCACTGACTAATTCGGTGCCAAGTTTTGGCACCACCGAAATAGTCGGTGGTCTTGACTTTGTCTTCCCGCCGTCTTCTGGACATCATCGACTGATTCGATGTTTACTTTTTGTCACCATCGAAATAGTTGATGGCCGTCCAAATCCGTGCAATACTGATTTGCTCTCTGGACACCATCACCGACTAATTCTGTGTTTCCTTGCACCACCGAAAAATAGTCAGTGGTCACTGTGTGACATTGATTTGCTTATTTCTTCATGGGCTTTTAATACATCTTCTTTGCCATCTAATATATGAACTAATTAAGCATTTGGATGGCTTCCAAAGTATCCTTGGGCCTAAAAATATCTGCAAATATCATCTAGAAAAAATTATTAATCAATTGTCAAAATCACAGACAATGACCTAGGGCCATTTTCCTTACATGCACTCCGTTTTTTTGCAAAATTATTAATCAATTGTCAAAATCACAGACAATGACCTAGGGCCATTTTCCTTATATGCACTCCATTTTTTTGCCTTCGGCTCCTTTATATAGGGGCTTGAGGCCCTTGCTGAAGATGCTTCAAAGCCCTATTCAAGTGTCGCTCGGAAAATGTGATTCTCTCACAAACACGTTACTAGAGAAAAACTTAAATATGGACGATGAGAGTATAGTATATAAAAAAGATAATGGCAGCCAGGCACAGATGCCCTCAAGTACTGCCATGCCGTTGCCTCATTGGTGGCTTGGTGTGCCTCTCGACTAGGGTATAAAGTAAAACTCTAGGGCCTGTTTGGAAATAAATTAAAGAAGAAAATACAAAATAGAGGAATGAAAGAAAACACGGGAATAAGAAAGGAATAGCGGTGTAAAACAGAAGAAAGAAAAATACATAAATTTTTACAAACATGGTGTTTGCTTGTTTGGGACACAGGAATTTGAGTAGCATAGGAATCTAAGTCTTGCCACTATATGAAGAGAAACCAAGAGGAGGGAATGGAATCTTTTTTACCTCCAAAACGTAGATGTAGGAACCTTTCCCGAAGAAAGGAACTGTTGAATCTTCATTCCAAACACTACTACAGTACAAAAACCTATAGGAATTTGATTCTTATGAAATTCCTTTGAAAATACTCCATTCCAAACAGGCCTCTAGTACTTTTTTTCTCGTTCAATAAATTTGTACGGAAGATGCATGTGACAGTGAGACATCCTTCAACTTGAACCTCTCGTGGCCAACCAACTTATCATAGCCATCCGCATCGGCTTCCAAAGATAGTACATCCTTACCCGAAAAAAAAAAAAAAGGATAGTACATCCTCAGCATCGGACCACCAATGACAGACAATCGGAATCTGTGCGTGCGTTAGAAGGAAAAATCATGGAGCCATCCAAGGTGCAAGTGATAGAGTCGTCGTTCGTGGCTCCGAGCGAGGCGGCACCAACAAAGGAGCTCTGGCTCTCCCCCTTCGACCTCATGATGGCCAACAGGGGCCACACGCCAGTAGTCTTCTTCTACTGCTCCGGCGCTGCCTTCTCGGATGCCGCTAGGATCAAGGAGGGGATGGCCAAGGCGCTGGCGGCCTTCTACCCGCTCGCCGGACGCCTTGGCGTTGACGGTGACGGCAGGACGCAGATCAGCTGCAACGGCGAGGGCGCCCTCTTCATTGTCGCTCACTCCAATCTCAAATCCGATGACTTGTACTTCACCAAGCCGTCGCCGGAGCTGAGGGGGATGTTTGTTCCTCGCGTTGAGCCAGCGTCCCTCATTCTGGCTGTACAGGTACAATAATATATTTGGACATAGCTTATTTCAATTTGATTGAGGCTGGTAGGTCACGATGTCACGTATATGCGGAACCTTCGCATTGCAGGTGACTTCAATGAAGTGTGGAGGGGTGGTGCTGGGAATGACCTTCCATCACGCCGTCGGGGACGCGCCGAGCATGTTCCACTTCATGCAGACATGGTCTGCCTTCACCAGGGACGGAGAAGGCGCCGCCGCCGTGGAGCTCCCCTGCCACGACCGCACTCTCCTCCGCGCGCGGTCCCCACCGGTCGTCGTCGACCTCGCCACACTCTCGGTCCTGTGCCCTAGGGTGACCTTTACCGAAACACCTGGACGACCGGCCGCCACAGAGGTGTTCACCATCTCCAGGGACCAGCTCATAGCCCTACGACGCCTCTGCGGCGGCGCGAGCACCTTTTGCTCCGTGAGCGCCCTCGTGTGGCAGTGCACGAGCGTCGCACGCCGGCTCCAGCCGGACGCCGAGGCACGCCTCAACTTCCCGGCCAACGTGCGGCGCCGGATGGCGTCGCAGCTGGTCCCTGATTGCTACTTCAGCAACGCGCTGGTCTTCCTCGGCGCAGCCGCCGCGGCGGGGGACATCGCCTCGGAGGCGTTGGCATCCGTCGCCGGCCGCATCGGCGGCGCCATCGCAAGGATGGACGCCGAGCTGGTGCGGTCGGCCATCGATTACTCCGAGGTGGCCGGGGTGGATGGACGGCCGATGCGGGGCAGCATGCCGGAGACGGAGCTCCGGATCACCAGCTGGCTCGGCATGCCGGCGTACGAGGCGGATTTTGGCAGTGGGAACCCGCAGGCGATTGACACGGGCGGAGTCCGTCCGTGGCGGGGTCGTGTACCTCATCGATGATGGGCCCAGAGACTTGCAGCGCGGCGCCGGCGCTGTACGCGTGGTCATGTGCTTGGAGGCTGGAAACATCAAGGAGTTCGGGCGGCTGTTTTATGCAAACATTGCAGAGGCATCGAAGAAGCTCGCTCTAGACAACTAGACTATAGTTTGCCATGTGTTTTTACTGTAGTATATCAAGCAGTGCCCCGACACGGACGTCAGAATTTTAATAAAAGATGTACTCCCTTCATCCCCAACACAAGTCAGTCAACATGTACTTTTGTCCTATTTATTAAGTGCATATACATGAGTGTCAAATCTTACTATTACTAATTGGAGACTCTTTTGAAGGCTCCAGGTGATGCCACCTAGGATCCTAAGTGGACAACCTAAAAAAATAGAGAAAACCTAAAAATTCTCTCGAAAAAAGAAAACATCCACCTAGGATTATACATGGACACCAATATATTTTATTTCATAATTATCCATCAACTAATAAATATAAAGTAGCCCCTATAATATATCTAAATCTGAATCTAGATTATACCTAGATTATATATTATAAAAAATCTTAAGATGCACCAACATAAAATTCTAAATATGAGGGAAGACACAAGAATAAATTTTTATATTGTCCACATAGCTCAAACAATAAAAAACACATATGGAAGTGTGATGCCGTGTGAAAAATTTGTGACTAAGTAAGGGGTTTGCTATGGTAATCTAAAATATGAGCCATCCATTTAATTAGATCAATATGGTCACAATGGTATATTACCTCTTAGGAGGTAATAGAATAATTTTTTTATTTATATGCATTTATTTGAAAATAAAGAAAAATTATGAAAATATCTTACTAGATCTATTAAAAAAAAGAGATGTAGTTACTTTTTATTTTTTTTCTTTTTTTATCTCCCGCCCGTGTTCTCTACAACTGATCCTTCATCTTTATTTTTCTCTTGACTTGAACGTGATGTGCCCATTGCTTGAACGTTTTTTTCTCTCAGTTGATGCTTCGTTTTTTCACTCAACGTGAATGTGACATGCCGATAGCCTGAATGTTTTTCTCTCTCTATTAATGATGCTTCATATTTTTTCCTCTGTATGTGTACATGACATGACCATATATTGTCATCCAACATCTGAACTTTTTTATTGTCTACATGATCAACATGACCACCTTTTATCTAGAATACGAACTTGACTATGGATGACATGAAACGGGGAAACAAAAATCAAAACATCTGCACAAACATGACGAGAGTTGGAGTAATGTATGTGGCCGGCGGTTGTTAAGAAGGCGGTTAATAAGTGGTTCATATTTTCTAATTGTTTTTTCTCTATATATATTGAATGGTCCATATTTAATTAAAATCTTACCTCCTTAAAGGTACAGAGGTGTACCGTAGCAAGCCCCCTAAATCTTAATCTAGAATATATATTATAAAAAATTCTAAGATGCACCAATATAAAATTATAAATTACTATTTCTATCATTATTAATATTGTTGTGTTATATTCATGTATGAGAGAAGACATAAGAATAAATTTTTGTATTATTCACATAGCTCAAACAATAAAAAAACACATATGAAGGTGTGATGCTATGTCAAAAAATTGTGACTAAGTAAATTACATATTTTAATTAGATAATAAACTATCTATAGAGTATGGTGTTTAAGATATTTAATAGATGAAAGATAGAGGGCGATAGATAATTATAATTATTAGCTATATGTTTCAATTTTTATATTAACTCTAATTAGCCCCGTGCGGCAGCATGGGTTGATAGGCTAGTATACCCAATGACGGAGCTAGGATTTTCGCATGAGGTATGACAAACCAAAACATTCAAATGCAAACCGGTAAAATATATTTAGCAATTCAGCAAAGCTTCATAATAATTTCCAATAATTCAGTGCACAACTACTAAATGGTATAATTAGTTTTAAGTTGTAATCCATATAGTTTGAAACAAAACACAAATAGGATTACAACACTAACTTAATTGAGAGGCTAAAAATATTTTCCAGACCACTGAACCTATCATCTCGTCTCATGGCATCAATATAGATATCAAGATTTAACTCTAGCTTAAGCAACTCAGAGCAAAAAATGTCATTGAGTAGATTTTAGCAAGTCACTGTGCCTTCTGTCCATCAAATGATGCAAATGAATTGGAAGTATTGAAGGCAGACATACAAGAAAGCAACTCCATATTAACTCATTTAAAGCATCTCCAACAGAATATTTATCCTCCATTACCAAAATACCTTCTTTTCCCCCAACCAGTATGTATTTCTTTGGTTTTGGTAATCACTGCGGCAGTAGAGTACTAAAAACCCTTTAGGTAAGAGAGTAAATCACATACATATGAGTAAGACATAGGTGGGTTTTGGTAAGTACCAAAAGATTTTGATATTGGTAATAGGATTGGTAATCTGTCGGAGCACCTCATATCTCTCAAATCACTCATTTTTGGTATTAGTGATGGGATATGTAATCTACTGTAGACGCTGAATCATCTTAGTAAACAAGTCAATCTGATTTTATAAAACCTTTTTTTCCTCATCACTCCGGAACATAGAAGCAATGTCTCCATCCCTCTTCATAGCTCACAAATCCTACAACCAAATCGCATAATGCATGCATAGGTAGTCTATCACTAATTCTAGGGATAACAGTAAGTTAGGGTTAGAAGAAGGGGATTTAGTTCTCACCAGGGGGGCTGCCCGCAGGGGCGAAGCTGCCTTGAGCTGTTGGATCGTCGGACCCCAATGGAATCTATCTAATTCAGTGTAAAATACTGGTTAGCACTGTATATGCATTTGACCCTAATGATTTATAGAGCTGACCCCAATGATTTTATTTTCTGGCTTTGCCCCTAGCTGGCCGGTTGGGCAGCTGCGGCGTGTGAGTCATGAGGCCGATTGGATGAACAAAAGCGAGTGGAATTCTTTTTTCAAACTAGGTAACCTTTGTTGGGCTTGACATAGGGTATGCCATACCAGACCCATGCAGCCCACTAGATCCAATCCCAAATATAGCTAATTAATCTATCCTAGAATTTCTAAAGCGATTTTTTTTTGGGATGGCGGGAGTATAAGCTTATGGATAGATTGCATCATTGCAAGACAGATTTGCGAGACTTTTGTTACTGAAGCATGTAGGCACTTAGCTCTACCTTTGGTAAAAGAATGTTTCTGGGATTAGTGACAACCATTCCCGTGTTACTTGTTTTGAGTGATGGATGTGCCGCTACATCACCTATTAAATTAACCCTCGTTTATTGGAATTCATTTGAAAATGGACGGAAGAAAAAGGACTTACCCTTCTAGCACCGAATTTCTTAAGTCAGGACAAACAACAGCGCTGAGGGGCAGCATGCCGGAGACAGAGCTCTGGATCGCCAGCTGTCTCGGCATGCTGACGAACGACGCGGATTTTGCCAGTGGGTGCCGGCAGTATACATGGCCAAACCGGCCCCCGGCACGTTATGTGCACTAGCTTGGCCATGATGGCATGACATGCCACGATTAAACGAGCCATTTTAGTGCTGGTGCAATAGTCTTGTCGAGCCTGTGCCGCACTATGGGCCGAACTGGCGGCCCAAACATGACACTGCTATCGGGCCATGCCTGGTACCGACACGATGGCCCACGTGCCATGCCGTTCTTGGACCATGTCCTTTTTGGGCCTATGCTCGTGCCGGTCCAGCTGGCCTAGCCCATTTGGCCTCCTATAGCCGACGTGATGTCACGGGCTGTCCGCGGCGGGTTCGTGTACCACTTGTGACGCCCCCAAACACCACGGTGACTGATACTCTTATGCACATTATAACAAGAACAGCAGCAGATTATACCCAAGCTTATCTGAAGTCTAAAGAACAGGTGTGGGGCAGAATAAGGGAGAAGTGGAAGATACCACGGGGGGATGTGCTGAAAATTAACACTGATGCTGCTTTTGATGAGGCCACTAGTGTTGGAGGATGGGGATGTTGCGCACGGGACAGATATGGTGAAGTTCGAATGGCTGGAGCTGGGTGCATTATGGCTGCTCTTGATGTTTTTCATGATGAGTTGATAGCCGCTATTCGTGGGCTGAATATAGCAAGGGAGATGGGCATGGCGCAAGTGATTCAAGAAACAGATTCGTTGATGGTGAAGCTCGCGGTGGAGGGACACGATTATGACATGGCGGCGACTAGGGGTCCCCTCCAGGAGCTCAAGAATTTAGTTAAGTTTGAATTTCAAGTTGATTTCTGTCCTCGATCTTGTAATAGTGTAGCCCATGCCCTTGCGGCATATGGTAAAACCCTTGATCTGTCTGCTGAACTCGTTGTAGACGAGACACCAGACCTGGTCCAGCTTTTGGTTGCTGGTTATTTGCCATGCAACTCAGGGTAATGGACTAATTCCAAGTTTAAAAAAAAAAACACCACGGTGTACGCGTGGTCACGTGCATGGAAGCTGCAAGACATGAAGGAGTTCGAGCGACTGCTCCATGCTAACAATAAAAAAGCATCAAAGCTATAAACATCTAGATAACCAGTTACCAATCTGTCTGCTCCTGAACGGCTTTGCAATTTTAAGTTATTAACTGACGTCAGAATTTTAATACAATAGATATATATTGAGAGACGACGGCTTACGGATAGAATGAGAGACGACAGTGGAGCTAATAAAAAAATTCGTTATATATATTTGCTCCCTCGTTTTTCATTTTGTAACACAGTAGGATATTTTGAAATATTTATCTCGTTGTGAGGCTTTGCCTACCAATTGCTCTTTTTTTCCCCCACAATACTCATAGTGATATTGGCCAACTTTATTAAGAGAACTTGACACCTGACTCACAAGTCAAAATATGGAGCAAACACCAGAACTCCAACCTGCATGAAACTTAAGCCATGGGATTCATACATGATACAAAGTGATCATGCATCTCCAAGATCGCTCTCGGTCGGCTCGCTAGACGACGCTGCCGCCATTGCAACGCAGGACCTGGCCATTGACCCAGTGGCCAGCGTCGCTCACGAGGAAGCCGACGAGCGGGGCAATGTCCTCAGGCAAGCCGACCCGTCCCAGCGGCGCCTCGGCGATGTAGCGCTGGGCCTCCTCCTCCGTCTTGCCGGTGTAGAATATGGGCGTGGCCGTGGGCCCCGGCGCCACGGCGTTGGCCGTGATCCCCGTGCCGCGCAGCTCCCGCGCCAGGATCTTGGTCATCACCTCCACGGCCGCCTTGCTCGCCGCGTACGCCGTGTACCCGGGGCGCAGCGATCCGACCCCCGACGAGGAGAAGGTCACGATCCGGCCCCGACCGTCGCGCACCAGCCGGTTGGCCGCCTCGCGGCAGCACAGGAACGTGCCCCGCGCGTTGGTCCCGAACGTGGCGTCGTAGCTCGCCTCGCTCATGTCCGCCAGGGACGGGTACGAGAAGTCCAGCACCGCCGCCAGCGTCACCAGGATGTGGAGCTCGCCGCCGCCGAACGCCGCGGCAGCCGCGTCGAACAGAGCCTTCACCTGCGCCGCGTCCGACACGTCCGCCTCGACCGCGATGGCCCGAGGAGGATGATGGCCATTGCTCTCGCCGGCGTGGCTGGAGTTGTTGATGCTGGTCACGAGGTCCAGAGCGGGCGCCGGGTCGCCGATGTAGCCCACGGCGACGCGCGCGCCGAGGGAGGCCAGGTGCTTGCACACGGCCGAGCCGATGCCGCCTGCGCCACCGGTGACGATGGCGACGCGGCCGTGGAGCATCATCGAGGCTACCGGATCGGCTGCATGCGACTTCGATTCGGCCATGACGAGATCGATCGAGAGCTTATGATGAAACTGTACGAATTTGGTCGATGTACTACGTGAAACATGCATATGCTCACATCCAAGCACGGTGCTCATACATAAAGGCGCCTGGATTCAACGGGCTGGTGGAAATGGGGATCACCACGCCGTCACGAAAATCCAAGCTGCATCTGCATTAATATTAAAAGACGAGTGATTTGGAATGGTCGGTTGTTGGAACAGAGCATTCAAATTATCACGCTAACCAACGAGGTTAAGCTTAAATCATTGCGTGTCTCTGACATAAGAAATAAATCTTTTTAAACCCCTGTCGGTTATAGAGCAGATAATGAAAAAAAAGGGGCTATCCTAAATCCCAAATAAACTAGTCAAATACATAAAAATTAATCTTGAATGGTGTGTAGAAACCAGATCTCATGTAAGACTCAGTTTCCTTCTATTTCATCGATGGTATAGGCAGCTCATTTAATTCTATCGGCACCATCCTAGTCATTGGGTACCATAGATGCTGTTTAGTTTACCACTCCGGGCAACATATCCTCGTTAAGTGTCAACGAGAAAGTGCATTGTTTGTGGACAGTGTCTTTTGCAAATTAAACCTCAAACCAAACCCATTTCTCACTGGAAAATACGGTAGCACAGAGGCTCTTTAATTAGGGTTTAAAAAAATAATTCTCCAAAAAAAAGGCTAAGTTCGCATGCACATGGTTAAATGTGCTTGAGCATGACATAAAAAGGATTTGACCAACTAGAAGAAGGGCGGTGTGTTATGCTCTATCGATGTACACACATAGACGATCTGCTGTCTCCTGCTCGTCTCCCGACTGATGCTCTGCTCTGATCTACTCTGGAGCCAAGAGATTCCCTGGATCGTTTACTTTGTAGTACATGTTTATTCTACTCCACAAATGGTATTGGTTGACTAAGACCAAGTCATGGGAATGCACTTGATATTCATCGATTTTGTAAATGTTAATTATTCTACAGATGGTATCATTTGACCAAGTCATGGGAACATGGGATGCATGCATGAATGAGAGTCCTTGCAAAACTGGATCAAGGTGCGTACATAAATGCGATGGCAGATAGTGTCACTCTAATCAACTCTATGGGAATGAAGATGCTGCGTGGCCACTAGAAAGTAGAAACGATGGAGTCCGATATGATTCCTGATAACCAATGGAGTTTTTTTCCCTTCATTGTTTGTTGGTACTCATCTTGCAAGGCGAGATTAATCTCAAATTGTCCCAGAAAAAATTATGATATTGTTCTCACAAAAGATCAGTATAATAAGAATGATCAAGCACCCATGAGATCATTTAGGCAAAAATAAGCACAACATTTAGCACAGTTAAGGGTGGTTTCCAAAAGGATCTGTTTCCCTGACCGGGAGCAACCAGTGTAACAGGTGCCAGTTCCCTTGTTGGCAACATATCAATAGAAAAAGGAAAACAAATCCTACGGGAAAAGAACTAAGGTATTTCTTTGATCTTTTTCCCAAACTCATCGATCAAATAGGTGTTGTAAAAGATGGCAAGAACCAAGCACACGACTCAATCATGAACAAGCAAAAGGCAGAGATGGGATTATCATCTAGCGATGGTTTGCATTCCAAATCCATATTGCTTTGTGAAACAATCTTAAGCTAGCATGATCAAAGAACTCTAGTCATTTTGTGATACAATCTTAAGCTAGCGTGATCCAAGAACTCCTACTGACTTCAGTAAAAAACATATTTTTTGAAATCTTAACCCTAAGGTTACATGGACACTAATTAACCTTCCCCTACTAGCTTTGGGAAAAAACATAATTTTTGAAATCCTAACCCTAAGGTCACGTGGATACTAATTAACCTTGTGTGAATAAACAAATAGCACATATATGTGTTTGAAACCATGGAACCACAAGTTGTCCAATGACTCAATAATGCAGCAGTTAGCTCACTGGAATATCAACCCCAACTACATCATATCAACTTATATGTCGCTTATGACAACACATCCATGCATACAAGCAACCTTTTCACATATGGATAGACGGCAAGCAAGATGGTGACTTGATCAATATAGCACATATATGTGTTTGAAACCATGAAATCACAAGTTGTCCAATGATTCAATAATGCAGCAGTTAGCTGAGTGGAATATCAACCCCAACTACATTATATCAACATATATGTCTCTTATGACAATCATCCATGCATAAAAGCAACCTTTTCACATATGAATAGATGGCAAGCAAGATGGTGACTTGATTAATACTTATGACAAGAGAATGCCGAATCAAAGAGTAGACATAAAAAAGTTGAGCATCTCATTCTTGGTTTCCTAGCTGAAATCAAGAGTGTCCAAGCATATTAGTTTGGCTCATTAAATCTCAAAAGCCTTTTCTTCGGCGAACACCGAGTATTTCTTCCCTTTATGATCAATTGACTTAAACGCTCCCAATGACATAAAGGTAAAGGATACTCTGCATGTGGGAAGCTAGTTACACCCATTGGATTTTTGCCTTCTAACAGAATATAATATATAAAAGAAAATATGTCGCAGACACTGTACTTGCACGTCTTTCTTGCTTTCTTGCTTTCATCATTACTGAGAACATTATAGCAATAATTTGAAAGCACGATATGATCTGAAATATTATGACTAATTAACATAAGGTTAGCCTTCACTTGAGAATGGATTTCCTTCTCTAGTTATTTAGCCCACCATCGTGTAATTGGACCCACAATATTAGTTTCACCCTCATTCATTATAATTGAGGTGTCGATGTCAGGGATGTCATCAAATCCTCTCGTGTCGGGTCGGCATCGCCCCCGAACTCGTACCTTGGGTGCACCCTATCCCTCATGCACGGAGCTAGGTGCCTCACCCTAGGTCAACGTACCCCTACGTCTGCACTTATTGTTATTGAATCTTCACCTGTCAACTAGGCTAGTCTTCCTTGGGAGGACTGGACATCAACAATTAATTACGATTGATTTGTTGCTTGCTGCATATGATCGGCATGCTCCTGTAGCCCAGCCAACCATTTGTTGGGCAACCTAGATCAGGTCGGCATGGTTTCCGAAGCTTTGTCAAGTATATCATCCATGATATGCTAATATTTTTTTACCATAGGATTGATTATTCTAATCCTTCCTATGCTGGGGGACTACTCTATAAGGAGTGTGTCTTGTGTTGGCTCCTTATCACGACTACTCTTGAGCAGTTTGGAATTTCTCAATTTTGGTTGTTGCTCACCCCTCTGTTCAGTTTCGTACTACTCGGGGACTGCTAAACATGAGCTTTTGAATTTCTAAATTCTTGAGCCTTGTACACCCATACTTCACTTAGCTACACATTGCTCAGGGACTCGGCATATATGATATATGTATACCCCCGGGCCCATTATGGCCCACTGGCATGGTGATCCCAGGCCCACCTCTGACAAGTAGCCGAGGCCCATGGCCCAAGGCCAACTTTTGACAAAGATTCGGGTGCATGGATCGTTCCATGCTGTGTTGGCTAAGTAAACATGGTGGGATAACGCAAGACTATGGTCAACCAACGTCAAGATATCACAAAGATCCCAGAGATTAGTTTCGTTGTATCCAACTAGGATTAGTTCAAACCGACTTGTAAAACCCTATGTCGTTGGACTATATAATGCAGCTTAGGAAGACCCCATACATCTGTTCATCATCGTAGGTTTTAGCCATCTAGCCTAAAGCACTCGTGCTTGTAACCCCATCCGTCGCAATACATACAACAACACCGACACATGGCATAGGGTATTATGCTCCGGCTGCCCAAACATGTTTAAAATCTGCATCTCCGTGTCACTATCATGCTCTTGGTTCCATGATCCCCTGCCTAAAATCTACCGCTTGGTCTACCGGCCCCTTGCGGATTGCCGGAGCAAAGCTCCAACAATGCTAGGTTAGCTAGAGGTTAGGAAGAGGTTACCCTAGATTTAGCACATATTCTTTAAGAGAGTAGATGATATGAGGCTCTTATCCGAGACTCGGTATGAATCATCTTTTAGTTCCAACATTCATGGTTGATTCAAGTTTCTCATTTATTTTTATATATTTTTGAGCTATTTTTTTATGGGTTTCATTCCTTTTGGTTGGTTGTGATTTGGCTCGAGTTTTCCGGTGGATATTAACATCCAGAGTAATTCAACCACTCAAATCTTGCACGAGCAACACAAATTTTGGATTTCCCTAAAACCCTTCCTCTCTAGTGTGCTAAACCACTTTCGCACAAATACTCACCATGAATTTGCGAAGCTCTAGTTTAAAATCTGACGACGATTGAATGTTGTTTGATTGAGTTTCCTCCATTTCATTGGATTTTCCGATGCTCACAAAAAAATTGGTAGGCCCAGTTTTAATAAACAGGAGGCCAATATTTTCCAATTGGATTTTTAGGGGGTCTCTCTGGAGTAGACTCTTGATGGCTAGGTTAATCTATGGTTCAAATTTCTTCAAATCTGCAGTGGACTTTGTCATTTTGGTCCAGGACTGGGATGTTTCGTTTCACTTTCGCCTGGTTCGAAATCTTTTCTGCTATGCTTCGTGTTATCACTCCTAGGGTCAATGTGTCTGTTGAGGCCACGTGATCTTCATGATTTCCAGAGTGAAGGTCGTGGGTCGATTGTTTTCGGGACATAAGCTAAGTTCTTCTTTGTAAAAATTTTTATTTAGTTTCATTCAACCCCCCCCCCTTCTGGTCTCCTATTCGATCCCTCAGGTTCCTCCTCAATCATCCTAATCAACGGTTGATTATATTCTCCCTTGGTTGTCATTGGGTCCTTGCTGCTCACCAATATGTCTATTACCGATGACCCACAGATGACCAACAACGTCCTTATTCTTAACTGACAGTCACTGAAGAGTTATTTCGCAACCATATTTATTTATCTTTTCTTTCCTTTTCCAAGTACTATGCCTTTCATTCACAAATATGTGAGATTTACTAGCACATATTCCATCCGTACCAAACTACTATCAGTTTTGGTTTTTTAGATACACAAATTTGATGTGCACCCTAGATATATCCTTATGTCTAGATAAAAGTCACGTACCTACAAAGCCAAACAAATAGTTTTTTCGAGCAGAGGGAGTACAATGTGTTGTAGCAGGACATCATAACACGAATGAGATCCCACATGAAGGCGTGCTGAACACTGCATGAGCATGAGCGGGCATATAGTCTTTATAGAGTGCTTTGAACGACGATAGTCCCCCTTTAGGCCTACTCCAATGGTAAGAGTTAGTACCTTCCTCTAAGCACTCTAAGAGATAACCCTTACAATGATCTACCTCTTAGCACAGAGCTCATAACACGAATCACTCGATATATGTCATCCCCATGTAAAAGTGCGAGTATGAGACTATCTCTATGAAAAGATAACTCATTTCTCTCTTCTATTAGAATATGCTATTAGTTAGCTAAGAGCTCACCAGAAAGGGGACTTAGTCACTCCGATCCGTCCAAACAGGTAGAACTAAATTTAGTCCACGGACCAAATGGATCAACCGGCCTAACTTACGTCCGGCCATCTAGAAAAACAAAACAAAGGGAGTTTATTATAGAAAAAAAAGGTAATGGCTGACCACGCACGTATTCGGATCCCTCACGTGGTGCCATGTGGTTGCCACGTTGATGGTGCCTCTCGATTAATTAGGGCCTAAAGTCAACTCTTGTATTTTCTTGTTGTTCAATACTCCGTAAAATTATTGAATGGAGGACACGCATGTGACACGTACCCTTCAACTTGAAACGCCTCGTGGCCAACCAACTTGTCATTATAACCATCCGAATGGGCTTCCAAGATAGTACATCCTCGACGTCGGACCAGCAAAGACGGTGCGTGGGTTAGAAGGAAAAAAATCATGGAGTCATCCAAGGTTCAAGTGATAGAGTCATCGTTCGTGGCTCCGACTCCGAGCGAGGCGGCACCGACGAAGGAGCTCTGGCTCTCTCCCCTCGACCTCGAGCTGTTCAACAGGGGCCACACGCCAGTAGTCTTCTTCTACCGCTCCGGCGTCGCCTTCTCCGATGCCGATAGGATCAAGGAGGGGATGGCCATGGCGCTGGCGGCCTTCTACCCGCTCGCCGGACGCCTTGATGTCAACGGTGATGGCAGGGCGCATATCAGCTGCAATGGCGTGGGTGCCCTCTTCGTTGTCGCTCGCTCCGATCTCAAATCAGATGACTTGGACTTCACCAAGCCGTCGCCGGAGCTGAGGGGGATGTTTGTTCCTCGTGTTGAGCCGTCCTCCCTCACACTGGCCGTACAGGTACATACGCTGACACACGCGCACTAGGCATTACTTCCTCTCTTTAAATAGATTGTCTCTTTCTCGAGCGTAGAAGTTTAGAACCCGGCCCCGTATATCTAGACCTAGTAGCTTATATCAATTTGATTGTGTAATCTTTACCAACAATCTAGCTACAAAAGCATCGGTAGCACGAAGAGCGAGCCATATAGAGGTACATCACGAGCGAGGTCACGTATATACGAAACTAACCTTGCGTTGCAGGTGACTTCCTTGAAGTGTGGAGGGGTGGTGTTGGGAATGGCCTTCCACCACGCCATCGCGGACGCCTCGAGCATATTCCATTTCATGAAAACATGGTCAGCCTTCACCAGGGATGGAGAAGGCGCCCCTGTGGAGCTCCCCTGCCACGACCACACCCTCCTCCGCGCGCGATCCCCGCCGGTCGTCCACCCCGCCGCAATCCCGGTGCTGTGCCCCAGGGTCGCCGTCTCCAAGACCCCGGGACGACCGGCCGCCACAGAGGTGTTCACCATCTTCAGGGACCAGCTCGTCGCCCTACGGCGCCTCTGCGGCGGGGCGAGCGCGTTCTGCTCCGTGAGCGCCCTCGTGTGGCGGTGCACGAGCGCCGCGCGCCGCCTCCCGCCGGACGCCGAGACACGCCTCAGCTTCCCGGCCGACGTCCGGCGCCGGGTGAAGTCGCTGGCCCCTGATTGCTACTTTGGCAACGCGCTGGTGTTCTTGTGTGCAGCCGCTGCGGCGGGGGACATCGCCTCGGAGGCGCTGGCATCCGTCGCCCGGCCGCATCGGCGGCGCCATCGCGAGGATGGACGCCGAGCTGGTGCGGTCGGCTATCGACTACTCCGAGCTGGCCGGGATGGATACCGGCCGATGCGGGCAGCATGCCGGAGACGGAGCTCCGGATCTCCAGCTGGCTCGGCAATGCCGGCGTACGACGCGGATTTCGGAAGTGGGGACCCGCAGGTGGTGTCACTGGCCGGTCCCGCCCGTGGCGGGATGGTGTACCTCATGGATGATGGCCCCAGAGACCAGGGCGACGCTGGCGCTGTACGCGTGGTCATGTCCATGGAGGCTGCAAACATGGAGGAGTTCGGGCGGCTGCTTTATGCTAACATTGCAGAGGCATCGAAGAAGCTCGCTCTAGACGACTAGATTATCGATTGACATATGTTTTTTTTACTGTAGTATATCAAGCAGTGCCCTACACGGAGGTGAGAATATTAATTTTAATAAAAAGATATACTCCCATCCTCAAAACAAGTCATCTTATATTTAGCAAGTGCATAATATGCACGCAAGAATCAATTAGTGTCAAATATGTCCAGTTGTGGAACTAGAATTTTTTGCATGGGGTATGAGAAGCCAAACCGGCAAAATGCATTTAGCAATTCAAAGAAAGTTTCATAAAAAATTACCCAACAATTCGGTACACAACTACTAAATGGCATAATAAGGTCTTAAGTTACAAATAATCCATATAGTTTAAAACTGCACACAAATAGCGATTACAACACTAGCTTAACTGAGAGGCAAAAAAGGTTCTAGACCACTGAACCTATCATCTAGTCTTATTATGGCATCAATATAGGTATAAGTTGCAATTATAGCATAAGAAAATTAGAGCTAGAAAAATCATTGGGATATAATTTATCAAGTCGCCGTACCTCTGTGCAATCAAAAATGATGCAAAAGAATTGGAAGTATGAGGGAGAAGACATACAAGGAAGCAACTCTATATTAACTCATTTAGGTGAATCACTCTTAGTGAATAACACGTACTACAAAACTATTTTTAGAGGCAGTTCAAAATAGATTCTTCGACGTAGTTTTGCATCCACCTCCGAGCCAAGGGCTTCTTCTATGTAATAAAACACTTTGCGGAGGCGGGTTATGTGTCCACCTTGTTGAATCAAATGAAATTAAACAAACAAAATACTAAGGGACATGCCCTCCAAGCGCATCCAGGACGCTGCACCCATCGCATCGAACGTCTCCGCCGCCGCCCGCACGCTCGTCGCCATGACGCCACCTGCCGAGCATCTCAACGCTATTAGGTCGCATGGCATGATAATGTCGGGTTGCTACTGCACATGTTTTTATGTGCGAACTAGAAATATGCACGTGATCTTGATTGTTGACATATATACACTACTAAAAAAGACATTTTAGGAGACACTTAGAAAAAGTAGAACTTTTTCAATCGAGTCGGTTATTTTTCATTAACCGAGGGATCACCAATATATCTACCGCGAAAAATATATTTACGGAGATGAACATTTTAAAACAACCACATTTGAAAAATCATCACATTTTCGTAGGCGGTAGTCTTACGAGCCCGCCTTCGAAAAGGCGGAGGCCTAGCAGGCCCAACTCGGCCCGATAAACCATCCTACTATATGTGAACTACCAAACCCTAACCATAAATCCATCCTTCCCCTCTCTCCCTCTTCAGCTGCCTATGTCCCCTCTCCAATCGCGCTCTCTCATGTCTCCCTCTCTCACCAGGCTGAGCCAAAAAAGTCAAATGACTTACAATTTAGAACGGAGCGAGTGAAAATCTTTTATAGAAAACACAAAATTTTTGGCACAATTCTTTCCATGATATTATTCAAATTCTATCCAAAATACGGGGTAAAAATCACAATCTATATAGAATGGAGGGCAAATCCATATAGGCAAACTCATCTTTTTGTCGCTCATCATTTACACCATAAGAGAGCTGTTCATGGAAGAGGGTAACCTCTACATTCGTGTGAAAAGTGGGTCAAAAAATCACAAGTTAAAAAAAATATGGCATGGCAAAATCACCATTAAAAAAATGAGTGATACGCGGCTAGGTGACGGCCCAACTCAACAAAGTAAATACTTAAGAAAATGAGTTGTTCAAAGTTTGCACAAACATAGGTTTGTCCAGTGGTATGGTTATTTGTTTTATTGGTTCGAGGTCTTGTGTTCATTCTTGTTTGTGCAACTAATTTTTGAAGTAATTTTTTTATGCATTAATAATTAATATATTATACTTCATTAAAATATATTGTCTGGCGTTTCATAGCTACACCATTTAGTGCCATTTAGGTGAGTTTTTGGGCTAATTCTGTATACTAACCCGCACTTGGCACGTGAAATACCCTGTTGCCGCATATGCACATATTTTTGGAGGATTTGTGATTTTTGTAGGTTTCTGAGCTATAAATGAACACTTTTGGCACAAGACCGAGATCGCGACCGACCTCCAAGGATGTGAAGGAACAGGCTTAAAGAACCCATCAGCATGACTTTTGATCAAGGGCAATCCAGCGAATATCTGGAGAGTTCTTTCAAAGAACTACATTTTATCCCGAAGCAGAGGACATCAAAATGGCACATATGTGAGGACATAAGTTACCAATTTAGAGAGAAGTCGCACGAGAAGCGGAGGCTGAGATGGGCAAAAATGGCATGGTCTGGCCGGCTAGGTCTTTTTGCACCGCCTCCGTTTCCCCTTCGAGCTAGGGTTTCTTCGGACTATATAATAGCTTATGTTTTATTGAAACTAATGCTAATTCCCACTAGCGAGCTGATGTATCGACAAAACATACAACCGGAGGAAAGCCGATGGCCACGGCAAGATTGAGAAGACAGTGAAGTTCTTCGCCGAGGACTTCTACACACCATAAACTCCAATCGGCATGACTAGTTATGGGGTGAAAGCCTACCGTTTGTCCATGGGGTTGTAAGGTGAACTTGGCTTGCAATTGCCGACATTCTTATTGATCATCAATCTATCTGTACCATAAGATCGGTTCTCTGTGCTTTGATGCATTGATTTACCCTAGTGCTATGTGACGAGTGTAGGAGAGAAAGACATCGGCTTACGGAACTTGGTAAGATTATATTGGTGCTTTAATTCGGCGGTTGCATAACTTATTGATCCTCAGACCTATAGGGAAATGCTCTCCATATCTTATTCTTATCATTGATTTACATTAATTCCTCTTTAATTCAGATTAGGTTAGGTTTAGTTTCTGCCATAAACTTCGCTTGAACACTTCTAGATCACGTAGTTAGTGCTTAGATAGGCGTAGCGATCTGTTTGTTCCATCGATTGATAAACCTTGGGAAATTCTCTAAGGGAAAAGCTACAACCGACCCGTGCGCTTGCGGTTCATAATTGACGCGGTTAAGCGCCGTCAACCCCATATACACACATGAAGTATAAATTCAGAGTGTTGACTAAACCGTCACTAGTTATGGCCGGCTCATGACGGTTCATATTATCAGCCTAATAATCTACTATTGCAAATCTGTGATGGATTTCTAAATTGTCATCTGTATTCCGCCATGAGATAAATAGTTTCTTCTAGTGCTTCAGATTTAGGGGCACACTGCAAAGCCATATGTTTTACTAGTAGATCAAACTGTGCTCGACTGCTCCTGCTTCCAATTTTAAGTTTTTAGAGCTACGTCAGAATTTTAATGTAATATCAAGAGATATATAAGCTTTGGATAGATTGAGAGACGATGCTGGAGCAATAAAAGTTAAACACTACTATATATATTTTCTATCTCTGTTTTTCATTTTCTTAGCACAATGAGATATTCTGAAAATAATAATTATCTCGTTGTTTACTACCATTGCTCTTTATGTTTTTTCCAACAAAAAATCATAGTTTCCCACCCCTCGATTAGAATGTCTAAAGTTGAAGCCTGCTCTCTCTGTCCATCTTTAAGTGTCGCTCGGAATCGTGCTTCTCTTACCAGAACGGTTCCCGGGCGACAGTTAAAAGGGACAAAGGACCGAGAAGTAAACTTTGAACCATGTCACCCACTTTGTGAAGTATCATATGTCATGACCTTATATCCTATTTTGTTCACAATTCACCTTTCTAAGCATTCCGCTGCTTACTTTAAGAGAAAAATATTCTTTCATGTAACTCGAAACGTAATAGGTGTACCGGCATTCAAACTAGATATATCCTCTAGTGAATTATGGACCGGCACCAATAGCTTGGCCACTTTATAAAGAGAGTAGACACTAGTTATAAATCAAATATGGAGCAACGCCCAGAGTCACCTGCATGAAACTTGAGCCATGGGATTCATGATATCATACATGGGTGACACTAGGGATGCAAACGGATCGGATACGGACGGATATTACCAATATCATATTTGTTTTCAATCATTTTTTCTCGGATTCGAATTCGGATACGGAATAGTGTCGGATACGGATGCGATACGGATTGTTCCCGGTCACGGTAACGAATACATAGCATCGTACGGAACAATTCGGATGCCGGATAATATCGTAACGATATTTCTTCGGATATCGGTAAAAGCAACATCCTACATATTCAACATGTTCTAATCAGGGGCCGCTCTCAATGGTAGTTTCCAAATGGTATGCTTAAGAAACACTAACACATATATTAAACATGACGATAGTAATAGCTCTGTCCATTAACGAATTAGGAGTTACATTGACAGTCAAAT
>JACEFO010002783.1:0-33466 GCA_015342445.1 Digitaria exilis
ACTATTACTAATTGGAGCCTCCAATTGGAGCCTCCTCTTAAAGGCTCCACGTGATGCCATCTAGGATCCTAAGTGGACAGCCTAAAAAATAGAGAAACTCTAAAAATTTTCTCAAAAAACAAAACAACCACCTAGGATCCTACGTGGACACCAGTATATTTTATTAATAATTATCCATTAACAAATAAATATGAAATAGCTCCTATGTATGGACCTAAACTGAATCTAGATTATACCTAAATATTAATCTAGATTCTATATTATAAAAAATCTTAAGATGCGCTAGTATAAATTCTAAATTACTATTTCAATCATTATTAACATTGTTGCGTCATATTCATGTATGAGAGAAGACTCAAGAATAAATTTTTATATTGTTCACATAGATCAAACAATAAAAAACACATATGGAGGTGTGATGTTGTGTAAAAAATTTGTAACTAAGTAAGGAGTTTTCTACGATAATCTAAAATAACTGTAAGCCATCCATTTAATTAGATCAATATGGTCACGATGATATATTACCTCTTAGGAGGTAATGAATAATTTTTTTATTTATATATGCATTTATTTGAAATAAAGAAAAATTATGAAATATCTTACTAGATCTATTAAAAAAAGAGATGTAGTTACTTTTTATTTTTTTCTTTTTTTATTCTCCCGCCCGTGTTCTCTACAACTGATCCTTCATCTTTATTTTTCTCTTGACTTGAACGTGATGTGCCCATTGCTGAACGTTTTTTCTCTCAGTTGATGCTTCGTTTTTTCACTCAACGTGAATGTGACATGCCGATAGCCTGAATGTTTTTCTCTCTCTATTAATGATGCTATATTTTTTCCTCTGTATGTGTACATGACATGACCATATATTGTCATCCACATCTGAACTTTTTTATTGTCTACATGATCAACATGACCACCTTTTATCTAGAATACGAACTTGACTATGGATGACAAGAAACGGGGAAACAAAAATCAAAACATCTTGCACAAACGTGACGAGAGTTGGAGTAATGTATGTGGCCGGCGGTTGTTAAGAAGGCGGTTAATAAGTGGTTCATATTTTCTAATTTTTTTTCTCTATATATATTGAATGGTCCATATTAATTAAAATCTCACCTCCTTAAAGGTACAGAGGTGTACCGTAGCAAGCCCCCTAAATCTTAATCTAGAATATATATTATAAAAAATTCTAAGATGCACCAATATAAAAATTATAAATTACTATTTCTATCATTATTAATATTGTTGTGTTATATTCATGTATGAGAGAAGACATAAGAATAAATTTTTGTATTATTCACATAGCTCAAACAATAAAAAAACACATATGAAGGGTGTGATGCTATGTCAAAAAATTACGACTAAGTAAATTACATATTTTAATTAGATAATAAACTATCTTATAGAGTATGGTGTTTAAGATATTTAATAGATGAAAGATAGAGGGCGATAGATAATTATAATTATTAGCTATATGTTTCAATTTTTATATTAACTCTAATTAGCCCCGTGCGGCAGCATGGGTTGATAGGCTAGTATACCCAATGACGGAGCTAGGATTTTCGCATGAGGTATGACAAACCAAAACATTCAAATGCAAACCGGTAAAATATATTTAGCAATTCAGCAAAAGCTTCATAATAATTTTCCAATAATTCAGTGCACAACTACTAAATGGTATAATTAGTTTTAAGTTGTAATCCATATAGTTTGAAACAAAACACAAATAGGATTACAACACTAACTTAATTGAGAGGCTAAAAATATTTCCAGACCACTGAACCTATCATCTCGTCTCATGGCATCAATATAGATATCAAGATTTAACTCTAGCTTAAGCAACTCAGAGCAAAAATGTCATTGAGTAGATTTTAGCAAGTCACTGTGCCTTCTGTCCATCAAATGATGCAAATGAATTGGAAGTATGAAGGCAGACATACAAGAAAGCAACTCCATATTAACTCATTTAAAGCATCTCCAACAGAATATTTATCCTCCATTACCAAAATACCTTCTTTTCCCCCAACCAGTATGTATTTCTTTGGTTTTGGTAATCACTGCGGCAGTAGAGTACTAAAAACCCTTTAGGTAAGAGAGTAAATCACATACATATGAGTAAGACATAGGTGGGTTTTGGTAAGTACCAAAAGATTTTGATATGGTAATAGGATTGGTAATCTGTCGGAGCACCTCATATCTCTCAAATCACTCATTTTTGGTATTAGTGATGGGATATGTAATCTACTGTAGACGCTGAATCATCTTAGTAAACAAGTCAATCTGATTTATAAAACCTTTTTTTCCTCATCACTCCGGAACATAGAAGCAATGTCTCCATCCCTCTTCATAGCTCACAAATCCTACAACCAAATCGCATAATGCATGCATAGTAGTCTATCACTAATTCTAGGGATAACAGTAAGTTAGGGTTAGAAGAAGGGGATTTAGTTCTCACCAGGGGGCTGCCCGCAGGGGCGAAGCTGCCTTGAGCTGTTGGATCGTCGGACCCCAATGGAATCTATCTAATTCAGTGTAAAATACTGGTTAGCACTGTATATGCATTTGACCCTAATGATTTATAGAGCTGACCCCAATGATTTTATTTTCTGGCTTTGCCCCTAGCTGGCCGGTTGGGCAGCTGCGGCGTGTGAGTCATGAGGCCGATTGGATGAACAAAGCGAGTGGAATTCTTTTTTCAAACTAGGTAACCTTTGTTGGGCTTGACATAGGGTATGCCATACCAGACCCATGCAGCCCACTAGATCCAATCCCAAATATAGCTAATTAATCTATCCTAGAATTTCTAAAGCGATTTTTTTTTGGGATGGCGGGAGTATAAGCTTATGGATAGATTGCATCATTGCAAGACAGATTTGCGAGACTTTTGTTACTGAAGCATGTAGGCACTTAGCTCTACCTTTGGTAAAAGAATGTTTCTGGGATTAGTGACAACCATTCCCGTGTTACTTGTTTGAGTGATGGATGTGCCGCTACATCACCTATTAAATTAACCCTCGATTTATTGGAAATTCATTTGAAAATGGACGGGAAGAAAAGGACTTACCCTTCTAGCACCGAATTTCTTAAGTCAGGACAACAACAGCGCTGAGGGGCAGCATGCCGGAGACAGAGCTCTGGATCGCCAGCTGTCTCGGCATGCTGACGAACGACGCGGATTTTGCCAGTGGGTGCCGGCAGTATACATGGCCAAACCGGCCCCGGCACGTTATGTGCACTAGCTTGGCCATGATGCATGACATGCCACGATTAAACGAGCCATTTTTAGTGCTGGTGCAATAGTCTTGTCGAGCCTGTGCCGCCACTATGGGCCGAACTGGCGGCCCAAACATGACACTGCTATCGGGCCATGCCTGGTACCGACACGATGGCCCACGTGCCATGCCGTTCTTGGACCATGTCCTTTTTGGGCCTATGCTCGTGCCGGTCCAGCTGGCCCTAGCCCATTTGGCCTCCTATAGCCGACGTGATGTCACGGGCTGTCCGCGGCGGGTTCGTGTACCACTTGTGACGCCCCCAAACACCACGGTGACTGATACTCTTATGCACATTATAACAAGAACAGCAGCAGATTATACCCAAGCTTATCTGAAGTCTAAAGAACAGGTGTGGGGCAGAATAAGGGAGAAGTGGAAGATACCACGGGGGGATGTGCTGAAAATTAACACTGATGCTGCTTTTGATGAGGCCACTAGTGTTGGAGGATGGGGATGTTGCGCACGGGACAGATATGGTGAAGTTCGAATGGCTGGAGCTGGGTGCATTATGGCTGCTCTTGATGTTTTTCATGATGAGTTGATAGCCGCTATTCGTGGGCTGAATATAGCAAGGGAGATGGGCATGGCGCAAGTGATTCAAGAAACAGATTCGTTGATGGTGAAGCTCGCGGTGGAGGGACACGATTATGACATGGCGGCGACTAGGGGTCCCCTCCAGGAGCTCAAGAATTTAGTTAAGTTTGAATTTCAAGTTGATTTCTGTCCTCGATCTTGTAATAGTGTAGCCCATGCCCTTGCGGCATATGGTAAAACCCTTGATCTGTCTGCTGAACTCGTTGTAGACGAGACACCAGACCTGGTCCAGCTTTTGGTTGCTGGTTATTTGCCATGCAACTCAGGGTAATGGACTAATTCCAAGTTTAAAAAAAAAAAACACCACGGTGTACGCGTGGTCACGTGCATGGAAGCTGCAAGACATGAAGGAGTTCGAGCGACTGCTCCATGCTAACAATAAAAAGCATCAAAGCTATAAACATCTAGATAACCAGTTACCAATCTGTCTGCTCCTGAACGGCTTTGCAATTTTAAGTTATTAACTGACGTCAGAATTTTAATACAATAGATATATATTGAGAGACGACGGCTTACGGATAGAATGAGAGACGACAGTGGAGCTAATAAAAAAATTCGTTATATATATTTGCTCCCTCGTTTTTCATTTTGTAACACAGTAGGATATTTTGAAATATTTATCTCGTTGTGAGGCTTTGCCTACCAATTGCTCTTTTTTTCCCCCACAATACTCATAGTGATATTGGCCAACTTTATTAAGAGAACTTGACACCTGACTCACAAGTCAAAATATGGAGCAAACACCAGAACTCCAACCTGCATGAAACTTAAGCCATGGGATTCATACATGATACAAAGTGATCATGCATCTCCAAGATCGCTCTCGGTCGGCTCGCTAGACGACGCTGCCGCCATTGCAACGCAGGACCTGGCCATTGACCCAGTGGCCAGCGTCGCTCACGAGGAAGCCGACGAGCGGGGCAATGTCCTCAGGCAAGCCGACCCGTCCCAGCGGCGCCTCGGCGATGTAGCGCTGGGCCTCCTCCTCCGTCTTGCCGGTGTAGAATATGGGCGTGGCCGTGGGCCCCGGCGCCACGGCGTTGGCCGTGATCCCCGTGCCGCGCAGCTCCCGCGCCAGGATCTTGGTCATCACCTCCACGGCCGCCTTGCTCGCCGCGTACGCCGTGTACCCGGGGCGCAGCGATCCGACCCCCGACGAGGAGAAGGTCACGATCCGGCCCCGACCGTCGCGCACCAGCCGGTTGGCCGCCTCGCGGCAGCACAGGAACGTGCCCCGCGCGTTGGTCCCGAACGTGGCGTCGTAGCTCGCCTCGCTCATGTCCGCCAGGGACGGGTACGAGAAGTCCAGCACCGCCGCCAGCGTCACCAGGATGTGGAGCTCGCCGCCGCCGAACGCCGCGGCAGCCGCGTCGAACAGAGCCTTCACCTGCGCCGCGTCCGACACGTCCGCCTCGACCGCGATGGCCCGAGGAGGATGATGGCCATTGCTCTCGCCGGCGTGGCTGGAGTTGTTGATGCTGGTCACGAGGTCCAGAGCGGGCGCCGGGTCGCCGATGTAGCCCACGGCGACGCGCGCGCCGAGGGAGGCCAGGTGCTTGCACACGGCCGAGCCGATGCCGCCTGCGCCACCGGTGACGATGGCGACGCGGCCGTGGAGCATCATCGAGGCTACCGGATCGGCTGCATGCGACTTCGATTCGGCCATGACGAGATCGATCGAGAGCTTATGATGAAACTGTACGAATTTGGTCGATGTACTACGTGAAACATGCATATGCTCACATCCAAGCACGGTGCTCATACATAAAGGCGCCTGGATTCAACGGGCTGGTGGAAATGGGGATCACCACGCCGTCACGAAAATCCAAGCTGCATCTGCATTAATATTAAAAGACGAGTGATTTGGAATGGTCGGTTGTTGGAACAGAGCATTCAAATTATCACGCTAACCAACGAGGTTAAGCTTAAATCATTGCGTGTCTCTGACATAAGAAATAAATCTTTTTAAACCCCCTGTCGGTTATAGAGCAGATAATGAAAAAAAAGGGGCTATCCTAAATCCCAAATAAACTAGTCAAATACATAAAAATTAATCTTGAATGGTGTGTAGAAACCAGATCTCATGTAAGACTCAGTTTCCTTCTATTTCATCGATGGTATAGGCAGCTCATTTAATTCTATCGGCACCATCCTAGTCATTGGGTACCATAGATGCTGTTTAGTTTACCACTCCGGGCAACATATCCTCGTTAAGTGTCAACGAGAAAGTGCATTGTTTGTGGACAGTGTCTTTTGCAAATTAAACCTCAAACCAAACCCATTTCTCACTGGAAAATACGGTAGCACAGAGGCTCTTTAATTAGGGTTTAAAAAAATAATTCTCCAAAAAAAAAGGCTAAGTTCGCATGCACATGGTTAAATGTGCTTGAGCATGACATAAAAAGGATTTGACCAACTAGAAGAAGGGCGGTGTGTTATGCTCTATCGATGTACACACATAGACGATCTGCTGTCTCCTGCTCGTCTCCCGACTGATGCTCTGCTCTGATCTACTCTGGAGCCAAGAGATTCCCTGGATCGTTTACTTTGTAGTACATGTTTATTCTACTCCACAAATGGTATTGGTTGACTAAGACCAAGTCATGGGAATGCACTTGATATTCATCGATTTTGTAAATGTTAATTATTCTACAGATGGTATCATTTGACCAAGTCATGGGAACATGGGATGCATGCATGAATGAGAGTCCTTGCAAAACTGGATCAAGGTGCGTACATAAATGCGATGGCAGATAGTGTCACTCTAATCAACTCTATGGGAATGAAGATGCTGCGTGGCCACTAGAAAGTAGAAACGATGGAGTCCGATATGATTCCTGATAACCAATGGAGTTTTTTTCCCTTCATTTGTTTGTTGGTACTCATCTTGCAAGGCGAGATTAATCTCAAATTGTCCCAGAAAAAATTATGATATTGTTCTCACAAAAGATCAGTATAATAAGAATGATCAAGCACCCATGAGATCATTTAGGCAAAAATAAGCACAACATTTAGCACAGTTAAGGGTGGTTTCCAAAAGGATCTGTTTCCCTGACCGGGAGCAACCAGTGTAACAGGTGCCAGTTCCCTTGTTGGCAACATATCAATAGAAAAAGGAAAACAAATCCTACGGGAAAAGAACTAAGGTATTTCTTTGATCTTTTTCCCCAAACTCATCGATCAAATAGGTGTTGTAAAAGATGGCAAGAACCAAGCACACGACTCAATCATGAACAAGCAAAAGGCAGAGATGGGATTATCATCTAGCGATGGTTTGCATTCCAAATCCATATTGCTTTGTGAAACAATCTTAAGCTAGCATGATCAAAGAACTCTAGTCATTTTGTGATACAATCTTAAGCTAGCGTGATCCAAGAACTCCTACTGACTTCAGTAAAAAAACATATTTTTTTGAAATCTTAACCCTAAGGTTACATGGACACTAATTAACCTTCCCCTACTAGCTTTGGGAAAAAACATAATTTTTTGAAATCCTAACCCTAAGGTCACGTGGATACTAATTAACCTTGTGTGAATAAACAAAATAGCACATATATGTGTTTGAAACCATGGAACCACAAGTTGTCCAATGACTCAATAATGCAGCAGTTAGCTCACTGGAATATCAACCCCAACTACATCATATCAACTTATATGTCGCTTATGACAACACATCCATGCATACAAGCAACCTTTTCACATATGGATAGACGGCAAGCAAGATGGTGACTTGATCAATATAGCACATATATGTGTTTGAAACCATGAAATCACAAGTTGTCCAATGATTCAATAATGCAGCAGTTAGCTGAGTGGAATATCAACCCCAACTACATTATATCAACATATATGTCTCTTATGACAATCATCCATGCATAAAAGCAACCTTTTCACATATGAATAGATGGCAAGCAAGATGGTGACTTGATTAATACTTATGACAAGAGAAATGCCGAATCAAAGAGTAGACATAAAAAAGTTGAGCATCTCATTCTTGGTTTCCTAGCTGAAATCAAGAGTGTCCAAGCATATTAGTTTGGCTCATTAAATCTCAAAAGCCTTTTCTTCGGCGAACACCGAGTATTTCTTCCCTTTATTGATCAATTGACTTAAACGCTCCCAATGACATAAAGGTAAAGGATACTCTGCATGTGGGAAGCTAGTTACACCCATTGGATTTTTGCCTTCTAACAGAATATAATATATAAAAGAAAATATGTCGCAGACACTGTACTTGCACGTCTTTCTTGCTTTCTTGCTTTCATCATTACTGAGAACATTATAGCAATAATTTGAAAGCACGATATGATCTGAAATATTATGACTAATTAACATAAGGTTAGCCTTCACTTGAGAATGGATTTCCTTCTCTAGTTATTTAGCCCACCATCGTGTAATTGGACCCACAATATTAGTTTCACCCTCATTCATTATAATTGAGGTGTCGATGTCAGGGATGTCATCAAATCCTCTCGTGTCGGGTCGGCATCGCCCCCGAACTCGTACCTTGGGTGCACCCTATCCCTCATGCACGGGAGCTAGGTGCCTCACCCTAGGTCAACGTACCCCTACGTCTGCACTTATTGTTATTTGAATCTTCACCTGTCAACTAGGCTAGTCTTCCTTGGGGAGGACTGGACATCAACAATTAATTACGATTGATTTGTTGCTTGCTGCATATGATCGGCATGCTCCTGTAGCCCAGCCAACCATTATGTTGGGCAACCTAGATCAGGTCGGCATGGTTTCCGAAGCTTTGTCAAGTATATCATCCATGATATGCTAATATTTTTTTACCATAGGATTGATTATTCTAATCCTTCCTATGCTGGGGGGACTACTCTATAAGGAGTGTGTCTTGTGTTGGCTCCTTATCACGACTACTCTTGAGCAGTTTGGAATTTCTCAATTTTGGTTGTTGCTCACCCCTCTGTTCAGTTTCGTACTACTCGGGGACTGCTAAACATGAGCTTTTTGAATTTCTAAATTCTTGAGCCTTGTACACCCATACTTCACTTAGCTACACATTGCTCAGGGACTCGGCATATATGATATATGTATACCCCCGGGCCCATTATGGCCCACTGGCATGGTGATCCCAGGCCCACCTCTGACAAGTAGGCCGAGGCCCATGGCCCAAGGCCAACTTTTGACAAAGATTCGGGTGCATGGATCGTTCCATGCTGTGTTGGCTAAGTAAACATGGTGGGATAACGCAAGACTATGGTCAACCAACGTCAAGATATCACAAAGATCCCAGAGATTAGTTTCGTTGTATCCAACTAGGATTAGTTCAAACCGACTTGTAAACCCTATGTCGTTGGACTATATAATGCAGCTTAGGAAGACCCCCATACATCTGTTCATCATCGATAGGTTTTAGCCATCTAGCCTAAAGCACTCGTGCTTGTAACCCCATCCGTCGCAATACATACAACAACACCGACACATGGCATAGGGTATTATGCTCCGGCTGCCCAAACATGTTTAAAATCTGCATCTCCGTGTCACTATCATGCTCTTGGTTCCATGATCCCCTGCCTAAAATCTACCGCTTGGTCTACCGGCCCCTTGCGGATTGCCGGAGCAAAGCTCCAACAATGCTAGGTTAGCTAGAGGTTAGGAAGAGGTTACCCTAGATTTAGCACATATTCTTTAAGAGAGTAGATGATATGAGGCTCTTATCCGAGACTCGGTATGAATCATCTTTTAGTTCCAACATTCATGGTTGATTCAAGTTTCTCATTTTATTTTTATATATTTTTGAGCTATTTTTTTATGGGTTTCATTCCTTTTGGTTGGTTGTGATTTGGCTCGAGTTTTCCGGTGGATATTAACATCCAGAGTAATTCACCACTCAAATCTTGCACGAGCAACACAAATTTTGGATTTCCCTAAAACCCTTCCTCTCTAGTGTGCTAAACCACTTTCGCACAAATACTCACCATGAATTTGCGAAGCTCTAGTTAAAATCTGACGACGATTGAATGTTGTTTGATTGAGTTTCCTCCATTTCATTGGATTTTCCGATGCTCACAAAAAAATTGGTAGGCCCAGTTTTAATAAACAGGAGGCCAAATATTTTCCAATTGGGATTTTTAGGGGGGTCTCTCTGGAGTAGACTCTTGATGGCTAGGTTAATCTATGGTTCAAATTTCTTCAAATCTGCAGTGGACTTTGTCATTTTGGTCCAGGACTGGGATGTTTCGTTTCACTTTCGCCTGGTTCGAAATCTTTTCTGCTATGCTTCGTGTTATCACTCCTAGGGTCAATGTGTCTGTTGAGGCCACGTGATCTTCATGATTTCCAGAGTGAAGGTCGTGGGTCGATTGTTTTCGGGACATAAGCTAAGTTCTTCTTTGTAAAAATTTTTATTTAGTTTCATTCAACCCCCCCCCCTTCTGGTCTCCTATTCGATCCCTCAGGTTCCTCCTCAATCATCCTAATCAACGGTTGATTATATTCTCCCTTGGTTGTCATTGGGTCCTTGCTGCTCACCAATATGTCTATTACCGATGACCCACAGATGACCAACAACGTCCTTATTCTTAACTGACAGTCACTGAAGAGTTATTTCGCAACCATATTTATTTATCTTTTCTTTCCTTTTCCAAGTACTATGCCTTTCATTCACAAATATGTGAGATTTACTAGCACATATTCCATCCGTACCAAACTACTATCAGTTTTGGTTTTTTTAGATACACAAATTTTGATGTGCACCCTAGATATATCCTTATGTCTAGATAAAAAGTCACGTACCTACAAAGCCAAAACAAATAGTTTTTTCGAGCAGAGGGAGTACAATGTGTTGTAGCAGGACATCATAACACGAATGAGATCCCACATGAAGGCGTGCTGAACACTGCATGAGCATGAGCGGGCATATAGTCTTTATAGAGTGCTTTGACGACGATAGTCCCCCTTTAGGCCTACTCCAATGGTAAGAGTTAGTACCTTCCTCTAAGCACTCTAAGAGATAACCCTTACAATGATCTACCTCTTAGCACAGAGCTCATAACACGAATCACTCGATATATGTCATCCCCATGTAAAAGTGCGAGTATGAGACTATCTCTATGAAAAGATAACTCATTTCTCTCTTCTATTAGAATATGCTATTAGTTAGCTAAGAGCTCACCAGAAAGGGGACTTAGTCACTCCGATCCGTCCAAACAGGTAGAACTAAATTTTAGTCCACGGACCAAATGGATCAACCGGCCCTAACTTACGTCCGGCCATCTAGAAAAACAAAACAAAGGGAGTTTATTATAGAAAAAAAAAGGTAATGGCTGACCACGCACGTATTCGGATCCCTCACGTGGTGCCATGTGGTTGCCACGTTGATGGTGCCTCTCGATTAATTAGGGCCTAAAGTCAACTCTTGTATTTTCTTGTTGTTCAATACTCCGTAAAATTATTGAATGGAGGACACGCATGTGACACGTACCCTTCAACTTGAACGCCTCGTGGCCAACCAACTTGTCATTATAACCATCCGAATGGGCTTCCAAGATAGTACATCCTCGACGTCGGACCAGCAAAGACGGTGCGTGGGTTAGAAGGAAAAAAATCATGGAGTCATCCAAGGTTCAAGTGATAGAGTCATCGTTCGTGGCTCCGACTCCGAGCGAGGCGGCACCGACGAAGGAGCTCTGGCTCTCTCCCCTCGACCTCGAGCTGTTCAACAGGGGCCACACGCCAGTAGTCTTCTTCTACCGCTCCGGCGTCGCCTTCTCCGATGCCGATAGGATCAAGGAGGGGATGGCCATGGCGCTGGCGGCCTTCTACCCGCTCGCCGGACGCCTTGATGTCAACGGTGATGGCAGGGCGCATATCAGCTGCAATGGCGTGGGTGCCCTCTTCGTTGTCGCTCGCTCCGATCTCAAATCGGATGACTTGGACTTCACCAAGCCGTCGCCGGAGCTGAGGGGGATGTTTGTTCCTCGTGTTGAGCCGTCCTCCCTCACACTGGCCGTACAGGTACATACGCTGACACACGCGCACTAGGCATTACTTCCTCTCTTTAAATAGATTGTCTCTTTCTCGAGCGTAGAAGTTTAGAACCCGGCCCCGTATATCTAGACCTAGTAGCTTATATCAATTTGACTGTGTAATCTTTACCAACAATCTAGCTACAAAAGCATCGGTAGCACGAAGAGCGAGCCATATAGAGGTACATCACGAGCGAGGTCACGTATATACGAAACTAACCTTGCGTTGCAGGTGACTTCCTTGAAGTGTGGAGGGGTGGTGTTGGGAATGGCCTTCCACCACGCCATCGCGGACGCCTCGAGCATATTCCATTTCATGAAAACATGGTCAGCCTTCACCAGGGATGGAGAAGGCGCCCCTGTGGAGCTCCCTTGCCACGACCACACCCTCCTCCGCGCGCGATCCCCGCCGGTCGTCCACCCCGCCGCAATCCCGGTGCTGTGCCCCAGGGTCGCCGTCTCCAAGACCCCGGGACGACCGGCCGCCACAGAGGTGTTCACCATCTCCAGGGACCAGCTCGTCGCCCTACGGCGCCTCTGCGGCGGGGCGAGCGCGTTCTGCTCCGTGAGCGCCCTCGTGTGGCGGTGCACGAGCGCCGCGCGCCGCCTCCCGCCGGACGCCGAGACACGCCTCAGCTTCCCGGCCGACGTCCGGCGCCGGGTGAAGTCGCTGGCCCCTGATTGCTACTTTGGCAACGCGCTGGTGTTCTTGTGTGCAGCCGCTGCGGCGGGGGACATCGCCTCGGAGGCGCTGGCATCCGTCGCCGGCCGCATCGGCGGCGCCATCGCGAGGATGGACGCCGAGCTGGTGCGGTCGGCTATCGACTACTCCGAGCTGGCCGGGATGGATACCCGGCCGATGCGGGGCAGCATGCCGGAGACGGAGCTCCGGATCTCCAGCTGGCTCGGCATGCCGGCGTACGACGCGGATTTCGGAAGTGGGGACCCGCAGGTGGTGTCACTGGCCGGTCCCGCCCGTGGCGGGATGGTGTACCTCATGGATGATGGCCCCAGAGACCAGGGCGACGCTGGCGCTGTACGCGTGGTCATGTCCATGGAGGCTGCAAACATGGAGGAGTTCGGGCGGCTGCTTTATGCTAACATTGCAGAGGCATCGAAGAAGCTCGCTCTAGACGACTAGATTATCGATTGACATATGTTTTTTTACTGTAGTATATCAAGCAGTGCCCTACACGGAGGTGAGAATATTAATTTTAATAAAAGATATACTCCCATCCTCAAAACAAGTCATCTTATATTTAGCAAGTGCATAATATGCACGCAAGAATCAATTAGTGTCAAATATGTCCAGTTGTGGAACTAGAATTTTTGCATGGGGTATGAGAAGCCAAACCGGCAAAATGCATTTAGCAATTCAAGAAAGTTTCATAAAAATTACCCAACAATTCGGTACACAACTACTAAATGGCATAATAAGTCTTAAGTTACAATAATCCATATAGTTTAAAACTGCACACAAATAGGATTACAACACTAGCTTAACTGAGAGGCCAAAAAAGGTTCTAGACCACTGAACCTATCATCTAGTCTTATGGCATCAATATAGGTATAAGTTGCAATTATAGCATAAGAAAATTAGAGCTAGAAAAATCATTGGGATATAATTTATCAAGTCGCCGTCTTCTGTGCATCAAAATGATGCAAATGAATTGGAAGTATTGAGGGAAGACATACAAGGAAGCAACTCTATATTAACTCATTTAGTGAATCATCTTAGTGAATAACACTACTACAAAAACTATTTTTAGAGGCAGTTCAAAATAGATTTTCGGACGTAGTTTTTGCATCCACCTCCGAGCCAAGGCTTCTTCTATTAATAAAACACTTTCGGAGGCGGTTATGTGTCCACCTATGTTAATCAAATAAAATTAAAAACAAACAAAATACTAAGACATGCCCTCCAAGCGCATCCAGGGCGCTGCCACCCGTCGCCATCAACGTCTCCTCCGCCGCCGCACGCTCGTCGCCATGACGCCCACCTCCGAGCATCTCAACGCTATTAGGTCGCATGGCTGATAATGGTCGGTTGCTACTGCACATGTTTTTGTGCGAACTAGAAATATGCACGTGATCTTGATTGTTGACATATATACACTACTAAAAAAGACATTTTAGGAGACACTTAGAAAAAGTAGAACTTTTTCAATCGAGTCGGTTATTTTTCATTAACCGAAGGGATCACCATTATCTACCGCGAAAAATATATTTACGGAGATGGACATTTTAAAACAACCACATTTGAAAATCATCAATTTTCGTAGGCGGTAGTCTTACGAGGCCCGCCTTCGAAAAAGGCGGAGGCCTAGCAGGCCCAACTCGGCCCGATAACCATACCTACTATATGTGAACTACCAAACCCTAACCATAAATCTCATCTTCCCCCTCTCCCTCTTCAGCTGCCTATGTCCCTCTCCAATCGCCTCTCTCAGTCTCCCTCTCTCACCAGGCTGGGCCAAAAAAGTCAAATGACTTACAATTTAGAACGGAGGGAGTAAAATCTTTTATAAAAACACAAAATTTTTGGCACAATTCTTTCCATGATATTATTCAAATTCTATCCAAAATAGGGGTAAAAATCACAATCTATATAGAATGGAGGGGCAAATCCATATAGGCAAACTCATCTTTTTGTCGCTCATCATTTTACACCATTAAGAGCTGTTCATGGAAGAGGGTAACCTCTACATTCGTTTGAAAAAGTGGGGTCAAAATCACAAAGTTAAAAAAAATATGGGCATGCAAAATCACCATTAAAAAAATGAGGTGGATACGGCGGCTAGGTGACGGCCAACTCAACAAAGTAAAATACTTAAAAAATGAGTTGTTCAAAGTTTGCACAAACATAGGTTTGTCCAGTGGTATGGTTATTTGTTTTTATTGTTGAGGTCTTGTGTTCAATTCTTGTTTGTGGCAACTATTTTTTGAGTAATTTTTTTATGCATTAATAAATTAATATTACTATACTTCATTAAAATATATTGTTGGCGTTTCATAGCTACACCATTTTAGTGCCATTTAGGTGGAGTTTTTGGGCTAATTCTTATACTAACCCGCCACTTGGCACGTGAAATAACCCTGTTGCCGCATATGCACATATTTTTGGAGGATTTGTGATTTTGTAGGTTTTTGAGCTATAAATGAACACTTTTGGACAAAGACCGAGATCGCGACCGACCTCCAAGGATGTGAAGGGAAAAGGCTTAAAGAACCCACTCAGATGACTTTGGGATCAAGGCAAATCCAGCGAATATCTGGAGAGTTTTCAAAGAACTAATTTTATCCCGAAGCAGAGGACATCAAAATGGCCACATATGTGAAGGACATAAGTTACCAATTTAGAGAGAAGTTCGCACGAGAAAGCGGAGGCTGAGATGGGCCAAAAATGGGCTGGTCTGGCCGGCTAGGTCTTTTTGCACCGCCTCCGTTTCCCCTTCGAGCTAGGGTTTCTTCGGACTATATAAATAGCTTATGTTTTATTGAAACCTAATGCTAATTCCCACTAGCGAGCTGATGTATCGACAAAACATACACCGGAGGAAGCCGATGGCCACGGCAAGATTGGAAGACAGTGAAGTTCTTCGCCGAGGACTTCTACACCATAAACTCCATCGGCATGACTAGTTATGGGGTGAAAGCCTACGTTTGTCCATGGGGTTGTAAGGTGAACTTGGCTTGCAATTGCCGACATTCTTTATGATATCAATCTATCTTGTACATAGATCGGTTCTCTGTGCTTGATGATTGATTACCCCTAGTGCTATGTGACGAGTGTAGGAGAGAAAGACATCGGCTTACGGAACTTGGTAGATTATATTGGTGCTTTAATTCGGCGGTTGCATAACTTATTGATCCTCAGACCCTATAGGGAAATGCTCTCCATATCTTATTCTTATCATTGATTTACATTAATTCCTCTTTAATTCAGATTAGGTTAGGTTTAGTTTTCATGCATAAACTTCGCTTGAAACACTTCTAGATCAACGTAGTTAGTGCTTAGATAGGCGTAGCGATCTGTTTGTTCCACAGATTGATAACCTTGGGAAATTCTCTAAGGGAAAAGCTACAACCGACCCGTGCGCTTGCGGTTCATAATTGACGCGGTTAAGCGCCGTCAACCCATATACACACATGAAAGTATAAATTAGAGTGTTGACTAAACCGTCACTAGATTATGGGCCGGCTCATGACGGTTCTATATTATCAGCCTAATATCTACTATTGCAAATCTGTGATGGATTTCTAAATTGTCATCTGTATTCCGCCATGAGATAAATAGTTTCTTCTAGTGCTTCAGATTAGGGGCACACATGCAAAGCCATATGTTTTACTAGTAGATCAAACTGTGCTCGACTGCTCCTGAACGGCCTTCCAATTTTAAGTTTTTAGCTACGTCAGAATTTTAATGTAATACAAGAGATATATAAGCTTATGGATAGATTGAGAGACGATGCTGGAGCTAATAAAAAGTTAAACACTTACTTATATATATTTCTATCTCTTGTTTTTCATTTTCTAGCACAATGAGATATTCTGAAAATATAATTATCTCGTTGGTTACTACCAATTGCTCTTTATGTTTTTTCCAACAAAAATCATAGTTTCCCACCTCCTCGATTAGAAATGTCTAAAGTTGAAGCCTGCTCTCTCTGTCCATCTTTAAGTGTCGCTCGGGAATCGTGCTTCTCTTACCAGAACGGTTCCCGGGCGACAGTTAAAAGGGAACAAAGGAACCGAGGAAGTAACTTTGAACCATGTCACCCACTTTTGTTGAAGCTATCATATGTCATGACTTTATAATCCATATTTTTGTTCACAAATTCACCTTTCTAGCAATCCGCTGCTTACTTTAAGAAAAGAAAATATATTCTTTCATGTAACTCGAAACGTAATAGGTGTACCGGCATCAAACTAGATTATCTCCTCTAGTGAATTATGGACCGGCACCAATAGCATTGGCCAACTTTATTAAGAGAAGTAGACAACTGAGTTATAAATCAAAATATGGAGCAAACGCCAGAAGTTCAACCTGCATGAAACTTGAGCCATGGGATTCAATGATTCATACATGGGTGACACTAGGGATGCAAACGGATCGGATACGGACGGATATTACCAATATCATATTTGTTTTCATATTTTTTCTCGGATTCGAATTCGGATACGGATAGTGTCGGATACGGATGCGAATACGGATTGTTCCGGTCACGGATACGAATACATAAGCATCGGATACGGAACAATTCGGATGCGGATAATATCGGTAACGAATATTTCTTCGGATATCGAGTAAAAGCAACATCCATACATATTCAACATGTTCTAATCAATGGGCCGCTCTCCAATGGTAGATTCCAAATGGTTATGCTTAAAGAAACAAACTAACCATATATTAAACATGACATAGGTAATAGCTCTACCACTTAACGAATTAGGAGTTACATTGACAGTCAAATGCTAACATAGGAAATAGCATACCGCATACCCATAAGGCCGGCATTGCCCAAGGCCCCCAAGATATCACTTCGACACTAAGTTACTAACAGATTACTAAACTAGATTATTGTCCGTCTTGACTCTTGACTACTCCAATTACACGACATTCTAATCATATAATCTATTACATAGATAGAGACGTGAAGCCAAGTACTAGTAGATCCAGCATAGCATGTTAAGTTGTCAACATTCGGACAAGACGCCTAACTCATGGGCGGCCTCATGGGTTATCCACGTTAACAACTTCACCCATTTCAGCATTTGCATTAGCAGCAACAACACCTTCACCCATCTGAGCATTTGCATTGGCAGCACCTTCACCCATCTGAGCATTTGCATTGGCAACAGCAACACCTTCACCAATCTGAGGATCTTGGAACAGGCGTAGCTCAAAGTTATAGTGGTGCCTCGCTCTCAGGTGGTTCCAGAGCACTACAGTGCTACGCTTGGGATCAGCATGAGCTTTGAAGTTGCATCTATTGCATTTTGCCCAAATTTGGGCCCGCACAACACCATCTTTCTCGCGATTCTCGACATCCCTTCTGTAGTGCTCCCAGATACTTGGTATTCGTTGTCTTGGAGCAGCCATTCTAACCCAAAATACAGTATGAGCAACGAACTAGGGGATTAATAGATTAGTAGGGATTAGGATCAGCATACCTTGCGGCAGCTAGCTCCACTACGGGCCTACGGCAGTGCTCCAGCCTCCAGCCTCCAGTCGAGCAGCAGCAGGTAGAAGAAATGTAGGTGGCGGCTGCGTGCTGGCGTGAGACTGAGTGGGAGTGGCCGAGTGGGCAAGGTGGCGTAGGGTTGGGAACTTATATAGTGCTTGACTGCTTGCCACTTTCCAAGCTAGGGTTACCAAAGCCTGGGCCGTTCGGGCTAGTAAAGAAGCTTTTGGCCCAATTACTTAAACTTGAAGCGAAAATGACAAACATTACAAGCAGTCAACTGTAAACCAGCCAACAGTCAAGCACAGAAGAAGGAGAGGCACACTTGAACATGCATGACATTAACATTTAAACAGCCTAAGCGTTCAGATAATATTGATTCAAATACGTTTAGTAGTTCAATCCCAGCCCTGACAGATAGTTAGATAATATTGCCCCAATTATCGCCAATCACAGGGTTCATAGTTTCATACTTCATAGCCCCTAGGGCCACACGGCCATACACTCCATCAGAACATGAAGTGCAAAATGGAACTATACATCACAGAACAAAAGATTAAGTCAGCAGCTAGGAAGGAAGCCATCTCTAAGTTTCAGTACTTGTACTCCATGTTCAGGTCGTCAGTATCACTGTCCATGTCCTCGCTGTCCTCCCCATCACTAACTTGATTCTCAGCCTAAAAAATAGAGCAGATAAACACATGGAATTAGGAAACAAATATGTAAAGAATTTTAACTACAAGCTACAATTAACAAACCTCCTCATTTGTTGAGGTATATTCTTTATCATCTAGTAATTCTAAGCCATCATGAATCGATGCTGTCTGACCCTTGCGATCTGAAAGGGAGACATGAATACATGATTGAATAAGTGACGTATCAAATATGAAGTTCAACAGCCTATGGTACAAGATGGATTATCAAATATGAAGCTGTATAAACTATCATTTTACCTTTCTTAGATGCAATATACCAGTCCTTGGTACAAACTAGTGCCTCAACAGCCTCTGGCTCTAGACGGCTGCGGAATTTATTGACAATACGCCCACTGGAACTGAAAGCAGATTCTGAAGCGATAGTAGACACTTGAATAGCCAATACATCACGGGCAAGTCGTGAGAGAACAAGATGTCTCGCTTGGTTGCTTTTCCACCATGATAATATGTCAAATTCTACACCCTGGCCAGTAGAGTCAACCGACCGATATAGTTTCTCTTTCATGTATTCATCCAATTCATTTAACTCCCCACAATTAGCTGCAGCTTCATCCTCATACAGATATTCCTCAATATCAGCATTGGCACTGGCATCACGTGCGTGAGATGCATTAGATTTAGGTTGGGCATTAGGCTTCAAACATTCACTGGCACTGCACAAATAAGCTTCAAACAATTGCTTCACAACATCCATGAAGCGACTAATTTCAACAGGAGCCCTATCATTGTAAATCTTTTTCATAAAATATTCCACCAGCTTTTTCTTATATCTAGGATCAAGGAAGCAAGCCACTGCAAGAGCTATGTTGCACTTTTCCCAATATTTGTCATATTTCTTTTTCATGGCCACAGCCATACAAGCAATAGTTATATCGGCACTTTCACACCATTCTTGAAGTGTTAACTTCAACTCACAGAACTTCCACCAAAATAAGTTTGCTGTTGGATATTGACTTCCAGAAAACAACACTGTGAGATCATTGAGTGTCTTCAAACACTTGCAAAATGATTCTGAATTGTCCCATTCATCAGTCGACGGAGCACAATGCCCATATTTATCTTTGTGGAGGTAAACTAGTCTTTGAATAGCACTCCTATAATAGATAGCTTGGCTCAACATGTCATACGTTGAATTCCATCTTGTGGGAACATCTAATGGAAGACCAGATTTATTATCCAGTTCAAAAAATTCTGCACATTTCTGGAATTCCTCCCACTGCAGGGTAGAGTTCTTCACAATAACAATAACAGCTCTAATATTCTTAACTGAAGATCCAATTATTGATAATCTATCTTGAGCAACCAGATTTAATATGTGACATAAGCATCTCACATGAAAGAAAACACCATTACAGATCAAGGGAGGTGACTTGTTAAGCTTAGCAAGATCATTAAGCTCTTTCACTACTACTCTCACACAACTATTATTGTTTCCAGCATTGTCTAGGGTGAGAGAAAATAACCTTTTTTCTAGGTTCCATGACATCACTCCCTTGATAAACTCAGTTGCTAGCACCCGTCCTTTATGATGTCCTTTGACATGAGGGAGACAAATTATTCGTTTTTGCATATGCCAGTCATCGTCAATCCAATGGATGGTGATGCACATATAACCTTTGTTTTGATTGGATGTCCACATATCCATAGTTGCAGAAAATCGACAAGAAAGATGTTTAAGTTGTTCAAACAATTTTTTCTTTTCAACTTAGTACATTTCCATTATCTCTTTCCTAGTAGTTGTGCGACTCTTGAATGAAAAGCCAGGCCGCATAGACTTGATGAAATCAACAAAGAACTCATGCTCAACCATCTTAAAGGGGTATTCATGCATAACCATTGCCATATAGAATTTGTTCAGGCTAACTTCAGGGCTAACTTCAGGGTCATACTTAAAAGTCTGAACAGCTGCATTGTTACCTTCTCCCTTCTTAACTTGAAGTTGTTGCTGGCCTGGCTTTATGGAGTGCTTCTACAAATGATTCCATAGGACGGTGGTTCCCCTATGGGATTCACCTCTAGTTTTGAACCTGCACTTGCTGCATTTCGCCCAAACTTGATTCTCTGTCTGTCCATCATCTTTCTTGTGTATCACTGTGGACTTGGTGAAGAACTCCCAGACCTTGGATGTACTCTTCTTCTGTCTCTTTGAAGCAGGATCTACTAAAGTCCCATCATCGGTGTCTTCATCGACAATAACAACATTTGTAGGCTCTCTTGCTGCAGCAGCACCTCCATCTCTATCTCCACCTCTACCTTCCCTCGCCACCAAGTCCATGGTAGCAGGTGGTAGCTTCGATGCCGACTGGCCAGTGGCGACGGGTGTACTAGCAACAGCAGGAGATGCTCCTGTGCTTGCACATACACTCCCACTTGCTGTTGCAGAAGCCATCCTAAATCCAACAAAAACACCACCGGCACCAAGGGGGCTGCGAGCCTGCCACGGGCACCACGACTCACGAGTAAGAATTAAGAACTAATAAAAGCCTAAATCATAACCTGTCGAGTACCTGTAAAAGGGGTACCCCAACCTAGGCCTAAAACTACTTGGCGAGAAGGCCCACAACGGCATTGGCCTGGCTCTACAGCCCAGCAAAGGCCCATCATCGCAAAACTTCTCGGCACCCATCCCGCTCGAGGCGGACGACCACCCTCGAGCGAGGATGTCCGCGACGATCGAGGCCCGGCGACCTCGAGGGAGACGTTCACCCTCGAGCAGGTGATTTCCGTCTCGTTCGAGGTTCGGCAGGCTCGAGCCTATAGTCCGAGCTCGAGTCAACCACTTCGGGAACGACGCCCAAGGCTCTGCGACCCGTCAATCCAAGTCATGATGACGCTCCTCTGCAGTCAAAAAGCGGGGGATCACTGCGCCACGCAACCACCCACGCCCCAGAGAAGACACCGGTCAAATCCACTCGAAACAGTGGACTTCTGAGCACCATGCTGCACGGCCAGACCTAACCTTGGCAGCAGCACTGTGGCAACCACTCTTTTGACTTCGCTCGCCTCAGGCACGCCACCATCCTCGAAGGCGACCCTCGAAGGAGGCTACAGAGACTCGATCTGCACGCCGTACGCAGGTTACCACCCTCGACGCCGTGAGCCATCACAAGAAGGAAGGACATCACGTCAGCCACTGCCATGTCATCAGCCGGAGTTGGAAGGCGCGATTCCTGCTCGCACAGTGTGCGGCATGGACGGAACAGTGCACCAACGTCAACACCACGAACACATGTACTCGCACCCTGCCCCCTTGGTCTATAAAAGGGGAAGGGAAGCCCATGCAAACAACCACGACGACCACAACGAGAGGCACTCAAGTCCACACACGCTAGAACACACACCACATAGCTGGGGACTTAGGAGCTCATCTCCTTCTCCCACCTTGCTTGTAACCCCCTACTAAGAGCAACACGTAAACTGGTGCACCGCACCACTGCTGGACGTACGGCCCCGTGGCCGGAACCAGGATAAAATCCCCGTCTTTTCTCCCGCCATCAGGGCAATGAGTGGTTTAGCACCGCAATCACTTGTTGGTGCCGGTGCGACCAAATCAGGCACCGACAGTTGGCGCGCCAGGTAGGGGACCAGCGCTGCGCAACCCTTGTTCCCGATGGCAAACTTCGGCCAAGGACGGCCCCCGCTGGGCGAGAGCAATCTGCTCCCAGTGGGGCAGGAGATCTGGTTCGGGAGCTTACGGTTCCAGACATGTGGCGATGATTAACACATGCGCATCCTCCAGGAGGAACCAAGCGACCGACTGGAGCCTCCTCATCAGCCACCGGCGGCACCGCGACGACGGAGTCGTCCCGGACCTCGTGTACGACGAGCGCGCGCTGAAAGGCGCGCCGCCGACGTCAGCATCCCCCCCTCCCGCGAGGGAAGGGGAGATCCCGCGGTCAGGGTCACAGGAGAGGGCTGCTCCCTTCCTCCCGCAACCCATGTCTGCACCACGTGCTACGATGGCACGTCCCTATCCCTACGGGCTACGCGGCCCTACGGTCATGTGTGCCTCGTTCGTCCGCACTGCCATGAGTGCGTATGATGGCCAGCCAGGCTGTCATCCAGTCCCGGAGCATGACTTCGCCGCTCCGGCGCCCGACGATTCCCGCACGGAGTCCGAAGATGGATACGCCTTTGAGCGTGAACACCCTGGTTGGGACTACTCGGGTCTCCGCGACCCAGAGGCCTTTCTGGCCTTCCAAACAGCGGCGGATTATTGCTTCGGCTATTCCGATGATGAGTATGATCCAACCAGGGAGTGTTTCGTCATCAGCGACGGGCGGGTCAGCGAGGGATCAACGTCAAACGACGACGGCGAGGATGACGACCAGGGGGGCAACAATGGCATAGATCCGGTAGGCGCACAGCCACCGGACCCATCGGACCACTCTCCTTCCGAGGACGAGCCGCATCCGCGCCACCTGCCACGAGTTGCTCGCCCCCCACGACTTGGGAAGCGGTGACGTCTCACCACCGGCGCGCTCCGACCACGAGCCGCCCAAACAAGGCCACGAACACAGCACGGACGCACGGCGCGCGGGGCGTGTGGCTCAGGCTCGCATCCTTGCCGAAGGCAAAGATGACGACCACGCTCCCAGAACGAGCCAAAAGCTCATCGCGGCGGTCGCGCTGCTCCGAGCCATGCCGGAAGCAGCTACCCCCGAAGGGCGGAAGTTGCATCTCGAGGCCCAAAAGTTGGTCGAGAACGCCGCCCGACAACAGGCCGAAAGCTCAGCCTCCCGCCTTCGACGCTCATCAGCCTCGAAGGGCGAACGAGGAGGGGAGTCATCGGTACGCTCACCCCGGCCTAACGGCAGGGCACGAGCACAGTCCCGGGGCGACTCCTGCCGGGACACGGCGCGACGCCACGCCAACGAACCACGTGCACCCGAAGCAAGAACGCTTCCAGTGAGGGTGCCCGCGAGGTCACGCCTCCGGGACACCCGAGGCGCGATCAACGATGGCGACGCCCGCAACACGCTGAATCAAATAAGGCAGCGAGAGGGAGCCCGGACCCACCAGCGCGGGCGCATCGACGTTGGGTGGGACCGGGATGCGGCCCCGGAGCCAGCGGGAACGCGGGTGTTTAGTCACAACATCCGCACCGCCCCGATTCCCCCCCGCTTACGACAGCCTACCACCATCACCAAATACTCTGGGGAAACGGACCCCAGGGTATGGATGAACGACTACCGCCTAGCATGTCAGCTCGGCAGCGCTACAGATGACGCCATGATCATCCGCAATCTGCCACTCCACCTGGCAGATTCCGCGCGGACATGGCTCGAGCATCTGCCCCCCAACCGGATCCGCGACTGGGACGACCTGGTCGAGACCTTCGTGGGGAATTTCCAGGGCACCTACGTGCGCCCCGGGAACACGTGGGACCTTCGAGGGTGCAAACAAAAACCTGGCGAATCCTTGAGGGACTTCATCCGGCGCTTCTCCAAGCGCTGCACCGAGCTTCCCAACATCACCGACCATCAGATCATCCACTCCTTCCTCGAGAGCACCACATGCTATAGCCTGGTGTGCAAGTTTGGGAGGAGCCCACCCCCCGACGCAAACCGGCTATTCGAGGTGGCCTCGAAGTACGCCTCAGGGGAGGAGGCGGCCAACGCCATTTTTAATGACAAGAAGGGAAAGCGTCCCGAGGAGGCGTCCGCGGAGGACGACAAGACAAAGGGTCCCTCGAAGAAGCGGAAGCACGGCAAGAAGGGAAAAAAGCTCCGGGCGCCCCGCGGAGCGGGCGACGTCGAAGATGAGGCCCTCGTGGTCGACCCTAACCACAAGGGACCTCGAGGTCCCCCGCGTGGTGGGGGTGTTTTCGATGACCTCCTCAAGAAGCCGTGCCCGTATCACAAGACCGCAGTCGCTCACACCCTCGAGCAGTGTGAGATGCTGCGAAAGTTTTACAACCGCATCCCTCGAAAGGATGGCGGTCAGCCCAAGGACGGTGGCGGCAAGGACGACGACGGATACCCCGAGGTGGAACATGTGTTCTTCATCACGGGAGGCCCCGCGGCCAACCTAAAACCTCGACAGCGGAGGAGGGAACGCAGGGAGGTCCTGCTGGCCCGGCCAGCGACCCCCTCATACCTCGACTGGTCTTCAGAGACCATCTCGTTCGGTCGCGAAGACCATCCCGACCATATCCCGAACCCCGGACAATATCCCCTCGTCGTCGACCCCGTCATCGGCAACACGCGTTTCTCCAAGGTGCTCATGGACGGTGGCAGCAGCCTCAACATCCTGTATGCACCAACCTTGGAGCTTATGGGGATCAGTACCAGCGAGTTGCGGCCCAACAAGTCCTCCTTCCATGGAGTCGCGCCCGGAAAACGCGTCCAAACTCTCGGGCAGATCGACCTGCCCGTCTGCTTCGGAACCCCGGCAAACTTCCGCAAGGAAGTGCTCACCTTCGAGGTAGTGGGCTTCAAAGGAGCCTACCACGCCATCTTGGGAAGACCGTGCTACGCCAAGTTCATGGCCATCCTCAACTATACCTACCTCAAGCTGAAGATGCCAGGGCCTCACAGAATAATCACGGTCGGCCCGACGGTCGAGCACGCCTACGAGTGCGACGCCGAGAGCATTGAGCTCGCGGAGGCTCTCGCCCTCGATGAGACCCTCGTAGCTGATCAGGAGGCGATCGTCAACGCGCCCCCTGACGCCAACGAACGGCAACCGGGGAGCTTCGCGCCCGCTGAGGACACCAAGACTGTCCCCCTCAACCACGACAACCACGACGGCAGGGCGTTGAGGATCAGCTCTTCCCTCAGTGACAAATAGGAAGTGGTGCTCGTCGACTGTCTCCGCGCCCACGCTGACATCTTTGCGTGGAGCCCCTCCGACATGCCAGACATTCCGAGGGAGGTCGCCGAGCACTCTCTTGATATCCGCCCCCACTCCAAGCCGGTCAAACAGCGCCTCCGCCGTTTCGACGAAGTGAAACGACGGGCGATCGGTGAGGAGGTACGCAAGCTTTTGGAGGCCGGATTCATCAAGGAAGTTTTTTATCCCGAGTGGCTAGCTAATCCTGTACTGGTGAAGAAGAAGAATGGGAAGTGGAGAATGTGTGTAGATTACACCAGCTTGAATAAAGCATGCCCGAAAGTCCCATTTCCTTTGCCACGAATAGATCAAATTGTGGACTCCATAACGGGATGTGAACTCTTATGTTTCCTTGATGCGTACTCCGGTTACCATCAGATCAAGATGAAGGAGTCCGACCAACTCGCGACTTCCTTTATCACCCCTTTCGGCATGTACTGCTACGTTACGATGCCCTTCGACCTTCGAAACGCCGGGGCCACGTACCAACGCTGTATGATCCACGTCTTCGGGGATCATATAGGTCGTATCGTAGAGGCATATGTCGATGATATCGTCGTAAAAACCAGGAAGGCGGACGACCTGGTACGCGACCTCGAGACGTGTTTAGCTGCCTCAGGGCGCACGGAGTAAGACTCAACCCCGAGAAGTGTGTCTTCGGTGTGCCTCGAGGTATGCTCCTGGGCTTTATTGTCTCCGAACGAGGCATCGAGCCCAACCCCGAAAAGGTCACGGCCATCCAGCAGATGGAACCGATCCGCGGCCTAAAGGGTGTACAGAGGGTGATGGGATGCCTAGCGTCCCTAAGCTGCTTCATTTCTCGTCTCGGGGAGAAGGGGCTGCCTCTGTATCGACTTTTGAGGAAGTCAGAGCACTTCGCCTGGACCGCGGAGGCCCAGGAAGCTCTCGATCGACTCAAAACAGCGTTAACGAACACGCCGATCCTTACCTCACCGAAAGAGGGCGAACCTCTCCTCCTCTATGTCGCAGCGACCACTCAAGTCGTCAGCGCGGTCATAGTGGTGGAAACGACCGAGGAAGGACACTCTCTGCCGGTCCAGCGACCGGTGTACTACATCAGCGAGGTCCTGTCCGAGACCAAGACGAGGTATCCCCACATCCAGAAGCTGATCTACGCCATCGTGTTGGCTCGACGAAAACTGTGACATTACTTCGAGGCTCACCCGGTGACCGTCGTGCCGTCATTCCCACTTGGCAAAATCATCCAGAACCGTGAGGTCTCTGGGCGAATCTCGAAATGGTCAACAGAGCTGATGGGGGAGACTCTCGCTTATGCGCCAAGGAAAGCCATCAAGTCTCAGACCCTGGCGGACTTCGTAGCCGAATGGACCGACACCCAGCTCCCCCCTTCGAAGTCCAGCCTCGACTGCTGGGAAATGTACTTCGACGGATCGGTGATGAAGACCGGCGCCGACGCCGGCCTGCTCTTCATTTCACCCCGCGGGGAGCACCTTCGATACGTCGTGCGACTCAACTTCCCCGCGTCCAACAACATGGCGGAGTATGAAGCGCTCCTTGCCGGCTTGAAAATCGCGCTCGAGCTCGGCATTAAGCGCCTCGACATCCGCGGCGACTCGCAACTGGTCGTTGATCAGGTGATGAAGGAATCCACCTGCCACGACGAAAAGATGGCGACATACTACCAGGCGGTACGTAACCTCGAAGACAAGTTCGACGGCCTCGAGCTCCATCATATCACACGAAGATATAATGAGGAGGCCGACAAATTGGCAAAGATCACGTCAGGGCGAGCCACCGTTCCGCCGAACGTATTCGCCAAGGATATCGACGGACCCTCGATTGCCGTTGCCACCTCGGCCCGAGCCCCGACCGCACCCAACGCTCGAGCGGCCGCCCTCGACCCCACGAGCGCGGAGCTCTTGGTGGATGAGGATGAGCCCATGGGGTACGAGGCTTGCTCAGGAGAAGAAGACGAGGCAGAGGCGATGGAAATTGACGAGGCCCCGGTGCCTCGAGACTGGCGGAGCCCGTACCTCGATTGGCTCGATCGAGGCGTTTTGCCTAACGATCGAACGGAGGCAAGACGCGTTGCGAGGAAAGCTAAACGGTTCCTCATCGTCGAGGAGGAACTATATCGACGGGGAACCTCGGGGATCTTGCAACGCTGCATCCCGATACCCGAGGGAAAAGAGCTCATCCTCGACATCCATGTGGCCGTGTGCGGGCATCACGCCGCCCCACGCACGCTCGTGGGCAACGCCTTTCGACAAGGCTTCTACTGGCCCACTGCCGTGGCGGACGCCACGGAAGTGGTACGAACCTGCGAAGGGTGTCAGTTCCACGCACGCAAGACACACCTTCCTGCCCAGGCGCTGCAAACTATCCCCATCACGTGGCCTTTTGCCGTATGGGGCCTCGACCTTGTCGGGCCAATGGCAAAAGCGCCCGGGGGCTTCACGCACTTATTGCTGGCGGTCGACAAATTATCCAGATGGATCGAAGCTCGACCCATCAGTAGAATCAAGTCTGAGCAGGCGGTGTTTTTCTTCACCGACATAATCCATCGGTTTGGGGTCCCAACTCCATCATCACCGACAACGGCACCCAATTCACGGAAAAGAAGTTCTTAAAATTCTGCGACGATTTCCACATCCGAGTGGATTGGTCGGCGGTGGCCCACCCACAAACGAACGGTCAAGTAGAACGTGCCAATGGCATGATTCTACAAGGCCTAAAGCCTAGAATTCACAACAAGTTGAAGAAGTTTGGGCACAAGTGGGTACAAGAACTACCATCGGTGATCTGGAGTCTGAGAACGACCCCAAGCAGAGCAACAGGGTTCTCCCCATACTTCCTCGTCTATGGGGCAGAGGCCATCCTCCCCACGGATCTGGAATATGGGTCCCCTAGGCTCCGAGAGTACCAGGAGCAGCGAAACTGCCACGCTCGAGAGGACTCGCTCGACCAGGTCGACGAAGCTTGAGACGTGGTCCTACTCCACTCGGCAAGGTACCAACAAAGCCTGCGTCGACAACAGGCTCGAAGGGTCCAGCATCGAGATCTCTGCAAAGGAGACCTCGTGTTAAGGCTTTGACAGGACAACCGAGGTCGGCACAAGCTTTTACCCCCATGGGAGGGGCCATACATTGTCGCCGAAGTCCTCAAGCCCGGGACATACAAGCTAGCTGACAAGGACGGGCAGATCCTCACGAACGCCTGGAACATCCAACAGCTACGTCGTTTCTATCCCTAGAGTGGCTCGTGGCCCTCGAAACCTTTGTACATACTCTAGATTTGTACAAGTCTTTTGAATCAAGTGTCGACGTTTCACCCCTACAGTTTGGAAATAAATAAAACGAACATTTATTCCTTTTCACGCTTCAAGGAAGGTTTGGCTCTACCCTTGGTAGAGCCATCCCTCCCTCGGGGGCTAAATGGGGAGGAACCCCCGAAAAAATCGTCACTTTTTTCAAAAATCCTTTGCGAACCCTCGAAGGAAACACACTAGGCGTGAAACGGACAAGGACAGGGTCGCCTGAGCCGAGTGTTCGCCTACGCCTCGAGGCTACGGCAACACCTCACTTCCCTCCGCCTAAGTCATTCACGTACGATCGATCCTAGTGACGTTTTCCTCTCGAGGCACATGCATCGGACACAATGCGCGTCGCGAAGATACCGCATAAAAATAACATCGCGTTTAAAGCAAAATAAACGATGTTTAGTAAAATGTAAGCGAATTAATCTTACATAAAAAGGTCCGAATCTCTAAACTACTTTTTACACTCGGGCTCGATGGCCCGAGACTTTCAGGGATCGCCCCCGCCGCCAAGGTCGTCCCAGCCGCCGCCATCCTCGCCAGGAAAGAGGACGCCCTCGAAGTGGCCAGCAAGCACTCGCGCCGTTCCGTCAGCGGCAGCATCGGCTTCCTCCATCGCCGCCACTGCCTCCTCGTCGTTAAGGTCGTCGGCGACGACGTACCCGGCGGCGAGCTTCGAGAGGTCCGCTTGGTAGTGGGTCGTGACCACTCCAAGCGCCTTTCGAACCCCCAGCAGAAGGGCCTCCTTCACACGCGAGGTGAAGTGCCCCCCAAGCGCTCGAAGGCGACTGGCGAGGGAGCTGCCGGACTGCACATCGGCGCTAGCAATCTCGTTGCAGGCCGCCGAAGCGGCCTGCACCAGCTCATCGAGCTCGCGCTGGGTCGCCGAGTGTGCCACTAGCACGGCCTCCTTCGACTCCGTCTCGGCCTGGAGCGCCTGCTTCAACGCTGCACCAACAAGGCAGTCAGAAATGAAAAAGTAACAAAGCAAAAAAGATCGAAGCCCGAGCCAAATCGGCTTACCCTCGACTTGACCCTGGGCAGCCTCGAGGGCCTTCTCCCCCTCTCGAGCCTGCCGCTCCGCCGCAACCCAAGCCGCTTGCTCCAGCTCGAGCTGGTCTCGAGCCTACCGCTCCGCCGTAGCCCGAGCCGCCTGCTCCAGCTCGAGCTGGTCTCGAGCCTCGACCACGAGACGCCGTTCCTCCTCGAGTGCCGACTCCGCCGCACTACGCGCGGCCCGCTCGTTGTCCAGCCAGGTGCTGCTGTTCGCGAGCTGCTCGCGCAGGGCGCTGAACGAGCCATCTAGGCGAGTGATGACTTCGCCCTTCTCCCGACACTCGGCGACAACCCGGTCCCGAGCGTCTCGGAGGTCGGCCAGCTAGTGGTCTCGAGTCTCGACCGCCCCCGACAAGCGGCAGAGCTCCAACAACAGCGCCGCAGGTCGTTCTTCGCGAACGCCTGCTGGCGGAGTTCCTGCGAAAGACGAGCTAAGCCTCTTTTGAAGAACAAATTACGACAAAAACACTAGCTGCACCGAAACGCACCTGGTGGATCTTGCCGGCCTCATCATGAAGACGGAGAACGTCTCGCAGCGCCTCGCGAACATCCTGACCGTGCGCCGACTGAACGTCCCACAGACGCTCCTCCGCCACGGCTTCACCAACGAACTGCTCGGGAAGCTCGCTGCGGGATTGCCACATCTCAGCGGATCCACGGGCAGGCGTCCCGCTGGGTCCGGCCGACGCTGGCCCCGGCGGAGCCACGATGAGAGTCGACGGCGCGGCCCTGCCGCTCTCGCGCCCCTGCGTCACGGAGGATCCCACCCCAGAGCCTCGGCCAGCTCCTTCAGATGGGGAAACCCACCACCAAGGGTTCGTCCCTCTCCCCCCTCATGCGGGGGGGCCATCGCGGCGTCCGCCTCCACGGGCGCCGCATATGGTTCCTCGACGCGAAGAGCCTCCCCAGGCGCGGGGATGGCATCCTCGGACCGGGCAGCCTCGGCGCGGGGCTCGACAGCGCCCTCAAGGAGTTGAGGTGGCCTTGGCTCCTCAAGGGCCCGGGGCGCCTCCTCGCACGCCTGTCGCTCGACCTGCAGCCCCGCCTGAGCGTCGAAGAAGGTGACGAAGTCGTGCACGACCTCGTTCGCCGGGCCCAGGAGCTGCGAGAACGAGTGAGGCAACGAGCTTGGCCCGACCTTGAGGGCCTTGGTCGGCGCAAGGGAAGGCACGCTCCGCCCCCCAGACCGACTGCGACACGAAAAAAGCTCGGTCAGAAACAAAAATGAAGTATCAACGACAAGCGAGCAACGAAGAAAACTTACCGCACGATAGGGAGCTTCCGTTTCGGCCTCGAAGTTGAGACGGGAGCCATCCCCGGGACCTCGCCTCCCGTGGAGGCGCTGGCCTCCCCTTGAGGAGCCATCCTCGAGGCCTCGCCTCCCGTAGACGTGCCGGCCCCTTCTCGAGGAGTCAACCCCGAAACCCCCTCGCCTTCCGCAGGGGCGCCGGCTTCTCCTTGCGAAGCCTCTATTCCTGGCCCATGGGCTGGGGCCTCCTCGACGGCGCTCGGTTGTTCGGGTGCCTCGCCTCGATCCTGGGGTTCCTCGAGAGCAGCCGTCGCTGCCCCCGACGGGCTCCCAGAAGCGGGAACCACGGTCGACGGCGGTGTCTCGAGGTCGACGATCTCTCCGCCGCCGCCCCAAGACGCTGCAACCTGGGCGGCCCCACCGGGGGAAGCCCGCGAGGAGATGGGAAGCTCGAAAGGAGATGGACTCCTCGCCCCACCGTCTTCCTCGGATCCATCGGGATCAGGGGAAGACTCCGGCGTCGGGAGCGGTGAGAGCCCCTGCCTCTCCCGCTCACGATTCTCCACCAAGTGCTTCCTCCTCTTCCGATCCTTTCGCTTCCGCCGCGCCTCCCTCCGATCCTTGTCCTCTTTCGCCTTCTCGGTGAGGGTGCGGTTAACGGCTTTGTCCTCGGGGACAGGGGGCTTGGAATAGTGGCTGCGGGACAGGCCCTGCGAAGCACCAGTCGCAAGGTCAAAAACACGAAACTGAAACGAAAAGCAAAAACGAGGGACAAAAGGTAGCTTACGAAGCTCAGGTGGCCATCCTCGGGCCACATGGGCACCGCCCACGGGTCATCCGGCAGCTTGTCGACGGCGCGCCGCGCCCGTTGAACGACGGTGGCGACAGGCAATGGCTCCGCCGCCATCGCTGTGCCGGTGACGTCGGCGCCAGGGGTCATCCCAAACAACGGGAGCCTCCTCTGCATAAGGGGAAGCACCCGCCGCCGGTGGAAGTTGGCGATGACCCCACCGGCGGTGAGGCCGTGCCTCGAAAGGCGCTGGAGCGCCTCGATCAACAGAGCAAGCTTGTCCTTCTGCTCCGGTGGTGACACCCCGTAGGACCAGTGGTCCCGTTTCTTCGTCAGCAGCTTGCCGGTGTAGGGCGGCAGACGCCCTCCGTCGTTGCGAAGGTAGAACCACCCCTTGTCCCAATCTTGGTTGTTGGAAACCATGGAACAAGGGATGTAAAGATCCTTGCGGCTCCTCCGGACTTGGAGCATGAGGCCACCAGCACGAGCGGGGCGAAGGACCCCCTTGGAGACGCCCTCCAAGAAAAGCTCGCCGAAGAAGAGGTGGCGCCAAAGGTCCCAGTGGGCTTCGATGCCCAGGTAACCCTCGCAGACGGCGACGAATACCGCCGCCTGCGAGATCGCGTTGGGCGAGAAATTGTGTAGCTCCACCTTATAGTGGAAGCACAATGCTCGCAAGAATCTCCCCGCCGGAACGCCGAAGCCTCGCTCATGGAAACGAACGAGGCTGACGACGTAGCCCGCCGGCGGGTCGGGCTCCGCAGCGGCCCCCGGCGAGATCCAAACGGGTGGTTCGCCGTCGACGTTTGGCGGCAGCACTCCAACCTCCACAAGACTATCCAGACAGGTCTTGGTGGCATTCGATGGCTTCCATGGCGCGGGGTCGACGAGTTGGGCCATGGCGACAAGGAGGAGTTTAGGCAAAGGAAGAAGATGATGCAAAAAGCTAAAAGGAAAAAGTTTGAAGGCAAAGGATAGAAGGCTAAGGGAGGCGTACCCTTAGCATGAGCACTGCCATGCTATTTATACTCCCCCCACGGAGCAAGGCGCGGCAGGACGCCGGCCGTGACACGACAGCCCCCTAGGCTGACTGTCAGGCCCACCCCAGGAGACGTAACAGCGCGGGCCGCGTCAACCGCACAACCGCTTTGATTGCACCATAATATTCGAGGAGTCTGGCACGGCAGACGTGCGGTCGTGTCGAACTGCGCCCGCACGCCTCACCTGAAAAGAAGCACCCACTTCTCCCACGAAATCACGAAATTTTCGTTGGTGGTCATCATGACCCGCACAGAACAAGGAAGGGCGCATTCAAGGCGCCCACCCTCGAAGGAAAAGCCTCGAAGCTCGAAGGCTCGAGGAAGCCCCTTCGAGGGACAGAGGTCTCGAAAGCCTCGTTACCCCGCGCGGAGCGGAACCCATGGAATAAATGCTCGAGGCTTCCTCCTCGAAGTGAAGAAGCCATCGTGCTA
>JACEFO010002784.1:0-42303 GCA_015342445.1 Digitaria exilis
GATTGATGTTTGCTCTCCATGAAACCCAATCTTTAAAAAGGCTTTCGTCGAAAATTCCTCTGACTGCTACGAGAGGTTTACGAGTAGGAGTCCGACTAGATCTATAGAGAAAACGTATCTATGCCTAGCCAACCGGCACTAACTCCGAAAGTCAAGTCGACTTTAAAATGTGGAGGACGTTAGGTTTTGCATGCATCTCTTAACAAAAAATCAAGAATAATTAATAAACTTAAGAAAGTGAGATCCAACCAATCAATCAATGCTTAAACGATCTTAATTAAAAGCTAGAGCACGTTCTTTACTTTCAGTTTTTCCCCAGTTTTTCTTTGGTCTTTTGACTCTTGGTACTCACCACTGAATTTTTGTTCAGATGGCCGTTCCCAGTCGCTTTGCTGGCGTGAACGAGAAGGTGGAGTGCCAGGACTGCCTCAGCTGGGAGGGGTTTCCGTCCCTCTTTTGGTCGATTCTGAAGGAGGTTGGCTACCCGTCTCCGCCGGGTTTACTTTTTCCGACACTTGGGAGCTGGCCGCTTTCGCCGGGCGTGAACCAGTCACTTCACAGCACCCCGACTTGGTGGATAACACTTTGGTTGGTTTCCTGCCCTCAGCCCGCAGGGATGACCCTCAGTGGTTGTCACGTTACTTGGCTTCCCCGCAGTTGTTCCTGGAGTTCCCCCGGAACGCACCGGCTTTCTTTGCTAGCTGGATGAAGGCTAGCATCCGCATGGCAGAGCTGCTCAAGATGTCTCAGGATTCTCTGCTTGACTTTGCCGATGCGATGGTGAGAGTGTCCGCGGATAAGGACATAGCCGGGATTTGTACTTCCTTGGACATGGCTGCCAAGGATACTCAGATTCGGGACTTGCAGGCTCGCGTCGCGGAGCTTACCATGGAGAAGGAGTACTGTGCTCACCAGGTGGAGTTGTTGAGGATGCACTTGAGGAGGCACAGGAGGAGTTGCACGAGGCTAACGCCGAGATGTTGAGTTGGAGGCTCATATGGAGGTTCCCGGGAGGAGGCAGAGGACGAGGCAGAGGATGATGCCAAGTCCGAGCTGGACGACGAGGAGTTACTCCCAGTTCAGCCACCACTTTCCCCCACCGTGAGCCGTACTTCGGTGAACGACATGGATGACTTCTAGAGCGTTGAGTTAGAGATTAGGTACTCTTCAGCATGGCTTTTCCGTGTCACGTGGAGTTTAGCTAGTTGAAGAATGGATAATCTCTTGTATCTTTGTATCTGTTCCCTTCGCATTTGATGTAGCATCTTAATTAGAATGTGTTGTCCGCATGTGTTGTAATGGATTCATCGAACCATGTCTTGGATTAATGAAGTTGCTCCTTTTATGAAATTCCGCCTTTATGCCACATTCTTTTGTAACGTTGAGATTGACTTCTATCATGCCTGTCATACCTTTTCGAGCAATGGTGTTTCGTGTGATTAATGGAGACTCAATCATGCAGATGGCAGGACCTACGACCCGACTGACTCCGGGTGGTTTCGGGGCAAATCGAGGCTCCACTAGTGCCCAGAACCAGCAGGCCCCAGCCAGAGCAGCAGCCACCACCTGCCCCTCCACTGCCAAATTGGCAGCAGATGATGGCTATGCACGCCGAGGTCATGAGGACTATGCAGCAGCAGATACAATTGCAGCAGCAGCAGCTGGCCCAGAACATGAACATCGGTGCTCAGCGTCAGGGTGGCCGCAATGCCCCGGCTGCTCAGGTTGCTCGATTTGAGGACTTCTTGGGAACTCAGCCCCCAGTGTTCTCTAAAGCTACTGAGCCCATGGAGGCTGACGCATGGATTCGGGCTATCGACTCGAAGTTCGCCATCCTGGCTGTTCCTTGCTCTGAAGAGCGCAAGGTCACCTTCGCCGCGCAGCAGCTTCGCGGTCCGGCCTTGGTTTGGTGGGAGACTTATCGTGGCATGCTCCCCGCCGAGACTGTGCTTACTTGGCAGAACTTCAAGGATGCGTTCAAGGCGCATCACATTCCCAAGGGTCTTGTTGAGAGGAAGTTGAGGGAGTTCCTGACCTTGACTCAGGGTACTCACACGGTGTATCAGTACGCCCAGGCTTTCAACAACCTCTGTCAGTACGCGGGACATCATGCTGACAGTGATGATAAGAAGAAGGAGAGGTTCCGTATGGGGCTCAGCACTAAGTTGCAGGAGAGGCTGCTCAACATCAAGCCTGCCACTTATGCTGACTTGGTCAATGTGGCTATCGCTCAGGAGGACGCCATTATGACCCATAAAGCCGATAAGAAGAGGAAGGGTCCTGTTGCCTCTGCCAGTGGCGGTAAGCCGCAGCGCTTCCGTATTGTTCCTCCACAGGGACAGCAGCGTACAGGGCAGTCTGGCCGCTGGGTGGTTAACCCTCCTCAGCAGGGTGGTTCTCGCTTTCCACCGCAGCAGTCGCAGCAGCAGAAGGCCCCGATGAAGCAGCAGCCAGCTCAGCCTGGAGCTGGGTATTCTTGCTACCGTTGCGGCAGTACCAGTCACTTCATCAGGGACTGTCCCCAGGGCAAGCAGCAGAACAATGGCAACCAACCGAACAAGGGCAAGTTGCAGAAGATTCACGTCAAGCAGGGGAGGGTCCACTTCACCACCTTGACTGACCTTCCCGAGGGAGCACCAGTGATGACGGGTAAATTTCTGATTCATAACCAACCTGCAGTCATTCTCTTTGATTCCGGTGCTACTCATAGCTTCATAAGTCCAAGTTGTGCTAAGAAATGTGGTTTAAATTGCGTACCTACAAATGCGTCCTACAAAATAATAACCGCAGGAGGAAACTTGAATTCAAACCATTTGGCGCGGAAGGTGCCAATTAAATTGGGTAGTAGAGTTATCTTGACCGACCTGATTCTCTTAGAACTGGATGGGATAGATATAATCTTGGGAGCTAATTGGATGGCACAGCACAAGGTTGTGTTAGACGTTGCTGAGAGAATTGTTGATATCAACTCACCTACACATGGATCTACCACACTCTATCTTCCGTCTCCCAACTCCTTGAGCTCATGTGTCTTTGTTATGACTGAACCCAAGCTTGAAGACATTCCTATTGTCTGTGAGTTCCCCGATGTCTTCCCAGACGACTTGCCTGGAATGCCACCGGATCGGGACATTGAGTTCGTTATCGAGCTGCAACCAGGCACCGCACCAATTTCTAAGAGACCCTACAGAATGCCACCCGCAGAATTGGCAGAGATGAAAACTCAACTCCAAGATTTACTGGACAAGGGTTTCATTCGTCCGAGTACTTCACCTTGGGGTTGTCCTGCCATATTCGTCGAGAAGAAGGATCACACGTTGAGGATGTGTATTGACTACCGGCCTCTCAATGCGGTCACTATAAAAAACAAGTACCCTCTTCCCCGCATTGATGTATTGTTCGATCAACTCGCCGGAGCCAAAATATTCTCCAAAATTGATCTTCGTTCCGGATATCATCAAATCAAGATTCGTCCTTGTGATATTCCCAAGACGGCTTTCTCGACCCGCTATGGACTTTATGAATTCTTGGTTATGTCGTTCGGGCTGACTAATGCTCCCGCTTATTTCATGTATCTCATGAATTCGGTGTTCATGCCCGAGCTGGATAAGTTCGTAGTGGTTTTCATTGACGATATTCTTGTCTATTCCAAGAATGAAGAGGAGCATGCCGAACATCTCCGTATTGTTCTTCAACGACTCCGCGATCACAAATTGTACGCCAAGTTCTCCAAGTGTGAATTTTGGCTGGATAGTGTGAAGTTCTTGGGTCACACTGTTTCTAAGGATGGTATCTCGGTGGATCCTACGAAAGTGCAGCAAGTAATGGACTGGAAGCCTCCTACCTCCGTCCACGAAATCCGAAGCTTTCTGGGTTTGGCGGGATATTATCGTCGCTTTATTCCAGATTTCTCGCGAGTTGCCAAGCCAATGACCGAGCTATTGAAGAAGGGGCAGAAATTCGTGTGGGATGAGAAGTGTGAAGAGGCATTCCGCACATTGAGGAAATTATTGACCTCAGCTCCTGTTCTGACCCAACCAGATAGCACCAAACCCTATGATGTCTATTGCGATGCTTCAGGCACCGGACTCGGTTGTGTTCTTATGCAAGAGAATCGAGTTATTGCTTATGCTTCACGTGCTCTCCGTCCCCATGAGCTGAATTATCCCACTCACGACCTTGAATTGGCCGCCGTGATTCACGCTCTGAAAATATGGAGGCACTATCTGATAGGAGTTCCTTGCAACGTGTACACCGACCACAAAAGTCTCAAGTACGTCTTCACTCAGGCTAATTTGAATATGAGGCAACGAAGATGGCTGGAATTGGCGAAAGATTATGATATGAGTTTGCATTATCATCCTGGAAAGGCGAACGTGGTTGCGGATGCCTTGAGCCGCAAATCGCATTGCCATTGTCTTTCGGTCGAATCATATGCCGACACTCTATGCCATGAGCTGGCGAAACTCAATCTTGAGATTGTTCCGCATGGCTATTTAAACAACATATCTCTCGAGTCCACATTGCACGATGAGATCTTTCTGACCCAGCAGACCGATAAAAAGGTCGGAATTATTCGGGAGGAGCTGGCCAAAGGAACGGAGGAACGGTATAACTGTTTCCGTCAGGATGCCCGAGGTATGATATGGTTTGGGGACCGTATCGTCGTACCTAAAGATCCGGAATTGCGGAAGAAAATTTTGAGTGAAGCTCACCACTCTAAGTTCTCTATTCACCCTGGCAGCAATAAAATGTACCAGGATATGAAGAAAACTTTTTGGTGGACCAAGATGAAAATGGATATCGCTCGATTTGTATCCGAGTGTGACACTTGCCGGAGAGTAAAAGCTAGTCATCTAAAGGCGGCTGGAACTCTTCAACCTTTGCCTATACCATCATGGAAATGGGAGGACATCAGTATGGATTTCATTGTTGGTCTTCCCAAGACCGCACGAGGGCACGATTCTATCTGGGTCATTGTGGACAGGCTCACAAAGACCGCTCACTTCATTCCGGTTAACACCACCTATGCCGTCAAGAAGTATGCCGAGATCTATCTCAATCAAATTGTGCGTCTGCACGGAGTGCCTAGAACAATCATTTCGGACCGAGGTCCGCAGTTTGTGGCCAGGTTCTGGGAGCAGCTCCATGCATCTCTTGGCACCAAGCTTATTCGAAGCTCGGCTTACCACCCGCAGACGGATGGGCAGACCGAGCGAGTGAATCAAATCCTTGAAGACATGCTTCGAGCTTGCGTCATTCACTATGAAGCAAGTTGGGATAAATGTCTGGCTATCGCCGAGTTCTCATACAATAACAGTTATCAAGCAAGCTTGAAAATGGCCCCTTTCGAAGTCTTGTATGGGAAAATGTGTCGAACTCCGTTGTGTTGGTCTCAGCCTGGAGAGCGAGAAATATACGGACCTGACCTGGTGATTGAAGCCGAAGAGCAAGTTAGGGTTATTCGGGAGAATCTCAAAGCCGCTCAGTCTCGTCAGAAGAGTTACGCCGACCGCCGAAGAATGCCTCTCAAATTCGCAGTCGGTGATCATGTGTATCTTAAAGTCTCACCAACTCGAGGAGTCCAAAGGTTCGGAGTAAAGGGAAAGCTCGCACCCCGTTACGTCGGACCTTATGAAATCATTGAGAAATGTGGCACTGTAGCATATCGTCTACGACTTCCTGACAAACTATCAGCCGTACACAATGTCTTTCATATCTCACAACTCAAGAAGTGTATCCGAGTTCCGACTGAAGTCGTGGAACAGGAAGACGTGGAAGTTGAGCCCGATCTGACCTATGTTGCCCAACCTCTCAAAGTCCTTGATCAAAAAGAAAGGCACACGAGAAGAAGCTCAGTTAAAATGTATAAGATTCAGTGGGTTCATCACACTGAGGAAGAGGCAACATGGGAGACCGAGGAATATCTTAATCGTCATTATCCTGGATTTCTCACCACCCCACCAGGTACCACACATGCCACACTTTCTAGCATTCCCGAATCTCGGGACGAGATTCTTTTAAGGGGGGTAGGCTGTAACACCCCTGGTGTTAGAAATTAACCTTAAACAAATGATTAAGCTAAGTTAAGCATGATTAAGAAGGGAAATCAAAGAAAATGGGAAAAAACCATTTAAATTGAGCCAAAATCATTCAAATAAGCCCATAAGGAAAACTTTGAAAATTTCTAAGAAACTTGAAAAAGTGCAAAAATAAAAGTTGTAGAGTAAGTCAAACCAAGCAACTTTCATTTTCAGACCCTAGCCTAAAAATGCTCGGAAACATCTCAAAACTTCAACCCCAATTTCGGAAATTTAAAATTTCAATTCAAATTCAAAAGCTGAAATGGAATCTTAGCCAAAACTCAAGGTTTTACCACAGAACATCAAAATCCCCCAAAAGCAAAGTTGTTCTTCATCACATTTCAGAACTTTGCCTCTTTGGACACCTTGGCCAATTTTGCCATTTAGCCCCTCGAATTTCAGAAATTCGGTTCAAAACAGGGATTTACCCCTTTTTGAATTACAGCCAAGATTTCAACTTTTTCTCCAAATTTCCAGTGCAGTGACGTGTCTAACGAAATTCTAAACAACTTTCATGTTGGAAGATTTTCAAGTCATGTTCAAAATTTTGAAATTAGAGCCATGCCAACCGTTTGACTTTTGCACCGCTCACGGCGCGCTCACGGGATGCCAGCGCGGCGCTCGCGCGTGCCCGAGCTCGCCGCCGGCAGCTTCCGTCGTCGTCCGTCCTCGCCTACGTCGACAAGTGACACGGCTGGGTGTCCCCCCTCACCGCGCATGCGTCTGGCAAGGTCTCACGGTCGGAGGCGCACTGTAGCGCTGACCCCGCGCTCGCCACCGCGTCGCCGCCGAGGACCGCCGGTCACTGCCGTCGCCGCCGTTGCCCGCCGGTCCAAACGGTGACTTTCGCGTCCCCCGCGTGCTCCTTTCCCACGCCCTGTCCCCTCTCGCTCGCTCACGCGCGTCTGCTGCCCGCAGCACGCCTGCGCGCGCGCGTTGACACCGCGCACGGCGCCAACACGGCCGCGACATGGCTCTGTCGCCGCGCGACGTCACCGAGCTGTCCCGGCCCTCCTCTCGAGCTTGCCGAGCACCTTCTCACTCCCCTCTCGCTCCTACATAAGCCAGCAACAGTTCCCTCGCTCAAAACACCGGGAAAAAACCTCGCCGGAGTCCGCAGCGTCGCCGCCGAGCTCGCTCACGAGCACAGCCCTCCTCGCTGCTCCCCCGGCCAAACCGAGGCTCTCTCGAGCTTCCCCAACCTCCACTGCCGCTCACCGAGCAAACCCCGCACCAAATCCCCCACCAGAGCCCCCGGCGTAGCTCGCCGGAGTTCGCAGAGAACTCCGCCGCCGCTCGCGCACGTGCACAGCCCGTTCCCCTCCACCTCCGGCCAAACCGAGGGCACTGCTAGCTTCCTCGTGTCGCGCTGGTGCTCACCGACCACTTCCCCGACCCTCTCCGACCCCGACGTCGCCGGTCGCCGCTCGCCGGAGTTGCCGAGCCGCCACCGTCGTCGCCGAGCACGATTCCGGCCATCCCCGACCTCGAGACCTAGCTCAAACGAGCCGTGGTGAGCCCCTCTTCAAGTTCCCCTACTTCCCCGGCCCGGTCTCGCCGCCGTTTGGCCGGCGTAACCACGCCGGCGAGCCCAGGGACCGTCGTGCATCTTCAACCTCTTTCCAGGGGCTTGAGTGAAAAATGCAAGGGTCTGTTTGTAAGACTTTCAAAAGTTCTAGGGTTCTTCGCGTAAAATAGATTCTTAATTTTCGGTTTAATTCGCTGAGATGTTCAAAAATTCGTAGAAAATCGTAGAAAACTCAGAAAAATGTCAAACCAATTTTGTAGTGACCAGTGAATCTAGAAGAACAACTTCCTCTTTGAAACCTCACTCAGTTGAGCAGTAGATTTTGAAATATAAATCCATTTAGGTTTGAGCACATTTCATCATAGTTCAAAATCTACACATGCACTAGAGCTGAGCTTGGGATATGTTGTTAGGGTGTTTGTCATTAGCTTAATGCGCAAAGGGTGCACAAAAATTCCCAGTGTATTTAGGGTTATGATTTTCCAAACATATACCCTGCTGTTTTAGTAAATAAACCATAGAAAATAAATTACTCAGTGAAAAATCACACCCTTCACACAGAAATTCAATCAAGACATAAGAAACCTTAGAAAAATGAAAATGATAATTTTTGGCCACTGGAAGATGGCTAAATGATTTTTGGTAGTTAAAATATGGTGAAATTCCACAAAAATAACCAAAAATAAAAATCACTTGCAAACTTGCAGAGATGTCAATCTTGGCATCCTAAGCCACTGTGCCAAGTGGTTTGGACAAAAACCTTGTAATTATTTTTGTAGGATTTTAGTTTGAATTTAGGCAAAAAGATAAGAAAAATCGTAATAAATTATAGAAAAATTATTTTGAGCCAAACCTTGGGCTAAGCTTCTGCCTTGGCATGAGTAAGCCTCTGGTCCAATGGCATCTAAAAATAATGTTCCTAAGGTCACTTTTTGAATAATGGAAAAAGGACTTAAATGGTGGAAAAGAGAAGAAAAAGAAAAAGGAAAAGAGAAGAAAAAGAAAAAGAAAAACCTAAAACTCAAGAAATCAAAGTAAAGGTTCAAAATGAAAAGAGTATACTCACTTAATTAATGTTTATCATTTCCAACTCACTAACCAAGTTTAAATAAGCGCTCACTATTAAATTGCGATACCATTCCATGCATTCGAATAGATTCGGGTCTCGCCGACGGAGTCTACGAGCTAGTCCCCGCTGCCGAGGAGATCGCCCAGGAGTCCGAGGTGAACGTGGTGCACGTGGATCCGAGCCCCGAGCAGGAGTACCGCTTCGAGCCGGAAGGCAAGCCCCGGAGCATAACCTAACTTTACTTACGCAAGTTACTTGATTATGTGTTTGTGCATTTAAGTTTCAAGGAGTTGATTGAAACCCTAGATTGCATGATCATAGGTTCCTTTGATTGAATACTAGTATGTTAGGTTCGATAGTTGCTATGCTTAGGGACGCTAGAAGTCGAGTGTCTCCCGACACTCGCGAGATATAGGAGTTGTATGTCTACTCATATCAGAAACACTATAGATGATGGACGGATGATTGTAGATACCCGTCTATCGATGTTTAAGTGGAAACATGTGGTACTTTTGTGTCAAGCGTTTGAACGTACCACGCATATGCACGGTTTATGGGACCGGTAAGTCCCGGTATCCGATTGATGCGAGCAGGTCCGACAGCTCATTTGTCTTGGAAACGTTATCCCATGGGCACATGAGGGTAGTTGCGTGAGTCCCAGTAGTGGTAAACCTTTACCCTGAGGCAGTGGGACTCGGGAGCCACTCGCAGAGAGAGGAGAAAGGATTGGGGTGTGTTGGCATTTCCAACCATTCCGTATGTTTGGGTTTTCCCTGGCCAGGTAGTAAATTCGGTTCGAACTGTCCGCTTCTCGCGGTTAATGAGACTGCTTGACCGATGTATGACATATTATGAAGTGGAACTTGGAAGGATGAAATCTTTGTATGAAATAATTGTATTGCAAAACTTGATTGTTTAGCTAGGTTCACCTAGAATGGATAGACTAAAGAATTAAAAGTCAAAATAAAGAAGATAGAAAACAGCTCAGTCGCTTTTGGCAAAAGAACCCCCGCTAGCCAAACAGCCTCTCATCTTAGGAGTCGGTGATGTAGTAATCACCCGTCGGTTAAGTCTTGTTGAGTATAACTAGTATACTCAGCCTTGCTTGTGGCTTAATTTTTCAGGACCTTCCCCTCAGGAGGTAGCTGCCTCTATGGCTTGGGCCTCCCAGCTTCCTCCTGGTTACAGCATCGAGTGGGAGCCGGCCTCTCCCGAGGACCGTGAGGAGTAGCGTCACGGCTGACTTCATCGTGACGATACTATGGATCGTCGCTAGTATCTCGTTTATTTCCGCTGCATGAACTTGAACTATTTTATTTACTTATCATTTCAATTTGGTTGTAATAACTCTAAGACTTGTTGTAATTTAAATTGTGGAATGATGTGATCTTCGGAAAGCTCGCCTTCGAGTGAGTGTATGGACGGACGATCTTCAGTAGCCGTTGGTCGAGCTTGACTCGACGGTCGAATCCGCACTTGGGAACATTTTAGTGTATTAGCACCAATGGACGGTGGAATATACTTAAGTGGGCCCATTTCTCGGGTGAGATCGCTACAATTTCGATGGTCCACGCATGCAGCCATCAAAATAGTTGGTGCTCACTGTCAGAATAGTGAACTTGGGACATTAACTAATTCGATGGTCCCTGGGAGCAACTACCAAAACAGTCGGCGGCTATATTGATTCTCCTCTGAATCAGAAGCCATCAATTATTTTAGTGCCTAGCTTCAGGCACCACCAAAATAGTTAGTGGCTCTGCTCATCTTCTTCTTTTTTAAACTTTTGAAGTTAAAACTCGGGCAATTCAAATTCCTTGAGTTTTCTAACTATACTTGGGCTTAATTTGAGCTACATAGTATTAGAATTTTGCATGTGTACATCACACATAAACTCTAGGCTCTCCTAGGTCAAGCTACCAACCTTGACCTCTCTTTATAGTACGACCAAAGGAAAACAACGACCTTAACTATTATACGTGTGTATCATCGTCCAAATGACACTTAGAACTAGGTTATCCTTAATCTTCAAGCATATCATTTGCACAATACAATCATTTCAACGTGATGGGGCCAAGAATACCATAAAAGCCCATAACTACATTAACTTACGAATTGCTGCTGCAAAACACACCCTGCTCCAAAATTTGTTACGGTCTAGCTCCTCACACGGAACGGAACCGCAAACGCATACCACCCCACTTACACTTTCTTCCTCGCTTCGTGTAAAAGGGTTAACCCGAAGATGGTATGTTTGGAATATGAAAGCTTATAATAAACTGGCCCGAACCTACTTAGACTACCAAGGTGCGACTAAATCAACTAGAACAAGACACTCAAGCCACAACAGGCCGAAATTGGAACCCTAATGGGTCGGGTTATTACAGCTATTAACCGTGACAGTTTCCGGTTTGCACTGCGGACAGCTTTGCTGAGTGGCCATGAGAGGAGTGAGGATGCTTCGCTGGCAATCATCATTCACGTAGCGGAAAAGCACAAATCTGAAGGAATATGATAGTTTGTCCCTAACATTCATTTTTTCTAGAAAAGAACCAGATCCTAATGCGCCGGAGGATGTACCCATAGATATCATGCCAAATAGATTTTACGTTAAATATATATACTTCCTTAAATTTAGGACAAGCTAGTTAGTTTACAAATAAAGTAATTTTTGTCCTAAATGTTGTATATTCAAGAACGAAGGAAGTATATGCCAAGAGGTTATTGTAAGGAACCAGGTTGCGTACACCAAAAACGGGTGAGGCTGGAGCTCTGGAACACGTTTTCCATTAGCTAAAAGCAAGAATTGGATGCTGTCACTCGATAAGATAGATTGAAATCGCATCAAAAAATTCCATGACTTGACATACATATCCCTTTATACTTTAAACAAAATAATCACACAAGCTGGCATCTAAGAGATGTAAATACTTGTAGTGTCTTATTTGAGGGGGATATATATATATATATATATATATATAAATAAATTGTTCATTATAGCTTAATAATGACCAATGATTTTATCCACCAAAATGTTATTCCCCGTTATGGACTATATTACAGTCTAGATCAGGTTATCCCTCAAATTCAGCCTGCTCCATTTCTTGATATGCGACCACTTTCTTCAATGCAAGCTGTAGTGTGCGTCCATCCATCCACACTACAAAGATAAGTTTATTTAGATGGAGAATCTTACAGAGTATAAATAACTATAATTGGTAGAGATCACACTCAGATTGAGATGCTCTTTTTTTTTGTACAAGTTATATATCATGGAGCAAGCAATGCATATATTCTTAATCACTATCACGATATTATTATTGTACTGGATCGGACCCTACAAACGGATTAGGTCGCCATCTAATTCTCTATACATAAGTTTCAAATTTTGAAATACGATAATATAATTTTAGAATTGCGAAGGTGGAAATTATATATATGAAAGCTCGAAATATAGAGCCTGCAAGGATAATCCACCTGTGCCGGTTATCGGTACAGCTAGTGCAGAAAATAGATTTTTCATGCCAGCGCATCTGTGCCTTCTCTCAAATGCCACACCCCGATAACCCGATACATAACATTGTTTGCATCAAGAATGCAAGATGCCTAGGTAGCATCAATAGACGAAAAAAATTCTTTATTTGTACTATGTGAATGATGGGTGCTTATACACTTTTAACCACGTTGTTAGCACACCTCATAAGGACTACAATCATACACCAAGATTTACAAAACTAGACTTGAAATTTACATATAAGCACCACCTTCTAAGGTGGTCTTAATTTGTGAGGTAACAAAATTTACACATATAATACTTCTTCAAGAAGCATAAGTATTCTCACAGTACACCATACCACATTGTGGTATCAATCTATGTGGCACAACTCTTGCATGCCCACCGTTGAAACTCTCTGACACAAATTGTTTGAACTATATATGAAACAAAGCAGTCCTCCATATTGCTAAGAAGCGAAGAAAATAAGCACACGATCACAACGCACGTCTTGATGCTCTTCACATCTATATATGCATCTTTCCATCATATTATTTTACTGTAAGACATAACTTTCCTGGTAAAACAAAGTCACACTTCAAGCACAAAAACTCAACTGCACGACAGAGAACATGACAAGAACAAGAACCGTTACATCACTCTCTCTGATACATTACAACCTGACAGTCTTAGGGGATCGAGGACAATGGCATCATGGCGAGACTACACATGGCGGCACGGCACACATCTTAATTATGAGACATGGTGCGTGCTGGTGCTGCACTGACAGCATCAGAAGGAGGCTGGGATGACACGCGAGGAAGACCGTTGTTCTCCGGTGGCGGCATGGGTGGTGCCTTCTTCTCCGCGTCCTTTTCTCCTGCGGGTACCCTGGACATTTGTGGTGCTGTGGAAGCAGGGTCGCCAGGAGGATCAGCAGGTGGTTTGGACGAGCCACGGCTGAAAAGGCCGAAGCAGTTCCCCATGCTGTGAGATAGAGATTTCCCTGCTAGGTGATAGATGGGTTGTTTTAGCTCCTAGTCTGTATTCACTTGCCAAGGCGTTATATAAGCTAACACTTGTGTATGGCGCTTCTACTGGCTGCGACACGTTTCATGAGCCAAATCCAAAGAGTCTCATGCGCCAAATCCAAAGAGTGACTGAAGCGTGCAGTGTGGTAGACCCCAAAAGGAGGCATTGACATTATCACCTTAATATTTACCTATCCAGGCCATGTGCTAGAACAAAATACTGAAGTGTATGGATAATATTTTAGCGACTACACCTTTTCCATTCTAGTCTCATGAGAAAAAAACAAACATTGTCGTCTCTCTCCAGCCACTGAACTGTCTTCATCACCCACTGCCTCCACACGGCTGATTCAACCACGTCCCACCGCCACCTCCTCTACCCCTCCCTCCACTAATTGTGAAGGTTCCTTGCCCGCGCCACTAGCCTCAAACACCGGGGGTCCTCCACCAATCTGGCTCCAGCGGCGTCCCCACCGGCCACCTCCGCTCCCCTGCATTCTCTTCCGCCAACCACAACCCGCCCCACCATCCCTCTAAACCGTGAATGCAAATCCCTAAACCAAATTGGAGCTCGCGGGAGTTCGAATCATCGCTGGAGAAGAAGGCAGGAGTGATGGTAGTCGAGGTCGGTCTGCTACTTTAGATTTTTTTACCTTTTCCCTCTTTTTCTTACTTTTTTATGCTCTCAAGTTGGGCTCTCGTGTTAGCTTAGATTTTGTGTTTAATTTTTGTGAGAATGAGTTTTTATCATAGCATCAAGGACACGGTGAATAAATGTTTTACAATTATTTTTTTAGAAAAGGGAATATATTTCAATATTCCAGGCTCTGCATCGACAAATGCATGTAGCCATCTATTTTTTTGGCAAAGATATCCATGACAGTAGTTTCAAGCATACAACATCCCAAAAGCAAACTGAGGTTGCTCCTCCTCCTTTTTGTACAATAAAATTGAAAACTAGAGTTAGCATTACTGCACAATAAGCACAGGAAACAGTGAAACCCATTTTATAGAGATGCCCGTTCTTTCCTTGTGCTTGAGGATGAGATCACCAAATAGGTGTCCCTTGGTAAGATACATTTATTGGTAACAATGCATTCGTATCATTAATTAGATGCTCTTAATTTCTATAGAGCAACTAGCCTGTGTTCAGCATTTTGTGGAACTCAGGCACAGTATTGACATCATCGAAGACACAAGCGGTGCTGGACTGCTGACCGTCTAGCACGGCATGGGTTACCTCATGAAGACCGCTGCTCGCTTTGTGATCAAGTTAAGGAGTCACTGGACCACCTTTTAGTTGGGTGTGTGTTTGCCAGACAATTTTGGTTCCATATGCTGCAACAAGTTGGCCTACACTCACTAGCCCCCCAACCAGATGAGCACTGCTTTGATTCCTGGTGGCAGCGATTGGATGAGACAGCAAACGGACTGCATCGTGAAGGACTCAACACTCTGGTAATCCTGGGAGCTTGGATGCTTTGGAACCATAGAAACAGGTGTGTCTTCGATGGTGCAAATCCTTGTTTGACCGGTCTGCTGGCTGCAGCAGGAGAGGAACGATGCCTCTGGACGATGGCTGGAGCACGGGGGCTAAACCTCCTGACTGCTGCCATCCCGGGGGATTAGAAGGTTGAGTGTGTGTTAGTCGCTTTCTATCAAAGCATAAGGCGCGAATGTAAACCAAACTTTTTCCGGGTGAGTGTGGTGTTGGGTGTTGTACTGGGTTCTCTACCCATCTTCTTATTATTATAATAAAATCGTAGCTCTCCTGTAGTTTTTCGAGAAAAAAAAGTATTGACATCTTAAAGACATAATTAGGATAAACTGCATCCATCATCCAAAAGTAGTAACATTTTGTGGAGATATATATGAACCACGATTAGTATTACCAAAACAAAAGTTCTGTGCTACCATTAATTTCTGTGTAAAATATTGAACAATTAAAATGTATTATTACGGATCACACAGATCCAAACACATATGACAATGGTACATTACATCTCAAACTTATATGTATTACAATAGGTTTACTGCAAGCACTCACTAATACCAAGGCTTTGTTCTTGATATTATCTGCGAGGCAGAAGAGTTTCTCTCAGAGCCCATGGATGGTGTGTGGTTCTCCTGGGAGTCTAGCCAGGGCTGGCACCTCTTTCATCTAGCCGGCGATGTGGGCTTACTTTGGGGCTTTGTTTGCTCCATGGGAAGCTTGCACCGGCAACACTCTGGGATCTGTTGGACTATCGCCGTGACGACTACAGTCGAAAGTGCAGCAGTTGTTGCACAGACGGAGGTTATGGAGCTCGCATAGGGGACACTTCTCGGGGCAGCTTATTGGGCACTTCTCGGGGCAGCACCCGCAAGGAAGACAGTTCCCCATCCTTAGCAGCAGTGCCACTGCAGTGCTGCGGCTCGGTATACTTGTCTGCGAATTGCCAGGACGACTCCTACATATATCTTGGAGTAGGGAACATTTGCATCATGGTCAGGGCCTATATATACACAAAATTAAAGGCTACCTTTGATATGCTGCTGCAAGCTCATACATATGCTGGTGGTAAGGAAGGTCCCTAACTTCGTCCCTTACAAATTGTCTTTTTAATTTGATATATTTTCGGTAGTATTTAATATATTGCCTTGCAGACACAAGGCTCCATATGTTCAAACCAGTGTAATGTTTTTACGTACAATTAGCCAATGGTTTCTTACACTATGTAAAATCACGTCAAAATCTGCAGAAAGAAGTATTTAATTTCTTCCAGGTGCCCCCAAAACATTTAGAATTGTGAATGGAGCACTCACTATGGGAGAACAGAACGGCAAAGACGCGAAAACACACGGCGAACAGTTCACCGTGTACTTCACAGTGTCAAGCCTTTGAAAAGCTGAACTAAAAGACAACCTCACTAGGTTATGGACCGGACGAGGTCTAATAATTGGTACTGATTATTGTTGAATTGTTCATATCGTCCACCACAAATTGTTTTTTTACTTGCGACGTTACTTAGATGGTTGGCTATAATGCTATATTGTTGCCAGACTTTATTCATGTATGTGATTTGAAGCTTTAGGGCCATTGTATTCTCTATGTATAAATGAAAAGAATTGTAGGGAACATGATTCCTTATATTGATGCTCTCTGTCCAGGTATCTAGTGGTCAAGTCTTTTAGTGGGCCTGTTGGCGAACAATCAAAATTAAGAAGAACTAATTCCTGTCAAAGTTAGGCCAACCTTTTATTATTCTAAAGATGAATCCAATACTTTTTTGACAAAAAGAATTGAGCCCACTTTTGGCGGATTGTTGATAACTTGTATAATTAACATACATATAGTTCATAAGCTGACATATATTTATGCAAGAACTTGGATTTTCAAGGGATAACACTAAACACTGCATTCTGTTGGAATAGAAAACAATATAATAAATTATATAATGACAGCACAAATTATCGAGATGAATACATATATACAAGTTTCATATCACAGTTTGAATACAGTGCACCACAAACAGAATTAGGTTTACTGCTGACACTTTAGAAACACTTCTACTATTCTTCCATTTGACCGGTAGGATGACGGATTATTTGCGTATAATAAATTTCACCTGCAGACATCATGGTGATCCAGAGGCAGCGACAATATCGTTGGATGACGTGGGCTTTAATTTACCTTAGCTTTGGTGTCATGACCTCCTTCTGTAGAATCCAAAGGCACCAATTTGGGATCATGTGGAGCATGATGACCACGATTACAATTGAAAGTGCAGCAGTTGTTGCACAATCGGAGGTCATGAAGCTCGCATAGTGGGCACTTCTTCGGGCAGCAGGGACACTTTTCTGGGCAGCAGCAGCAGCACGACATGCAAGGAAGACAGCTTCCCATCCGAGAATTTATAAGTTCCGTACGTGACTTGCAGCCTAACAGGACCCTAGCTTGGTGAGGTCTTATTATTGGCTCCTATATATCATGTGGCTTGCAATCGCAAGATTGCTGAGGGGCCTATATATACACAATCCCTGTCTTTGGCGAGTTCAAGAGAGTTGATTCTTGGTTCTTATAACCACAAGAAAAAACAACTTTACCTGATAGCTTTCCAATTAATGGTAAGTCATCGTTCGTAGTATCTTTTTTTTGTTAATAAGTATCTACTGTAAATATTGTTAGTTACTTTGCATGTTAGAAGTTATGTAGTCGGTAAATTGTAGTGTGAAGAATATAATAATTATGATACTTGAGAAATTCTTTACCACTCAAGAAAATTACTAAGTGAACTTGAATTGTTGTATGTGAAGCACTTACCATTAATAATTGTGGCCAGAATTTAAAAGTCTGGTAAAAATGTCAGGTCCACTTGATTTCTGGCAGTGGAGACACACTGGATACATTCCATACTCTCAATATAGGGGCAGCTAAGTTTTGCCTGTTCGCACCAGCAGGGAATCGAAGGGCAGCCATGGACCGGAAGGGAGTAGGCGGAAGCACATGCGCAAAGGGGAGAAGAGAGCAGGAGGGGCTGCGTGCCAGTACAAGTTATGAGCTGATACTTCTAAGGTAATTTGAATTTTATCTGAAATTTAACCAGATATCAAAGTTTGAGTAGGTACCACAATAAAGATCAATAAATTTCTGGACATGTAACGACCACTTACTGTAACAACCTAAATCTTAAACCCGTGATCAACATGTAATCACTAGCATCATGATCATCATTAGTGCACAAAACTAGCATAATGACATAAGCATTGTGTGCATTATTGAATTGTTTGAATTGATTTATTTTGCCACTTTGTTAAGGAAGTCCAAATTTTGTGCTGCAACCTTGCTAGGTTAAAATTTTATAAAACAATATATTTAAAATGTGGAATATTTAGAGTATTTTTGCAAGATTTTTGGAGTTCATTTGCTGGGATTGAAAATTAGTGGAACATTCAAATTCGAATCTATTTGAATTCAAAACTGCAACCAAACCAAAAATGGTTTTCAACTTTTTCAACTTGCAGAACCTTCCTTGTGTTCTAAGCTTTCCAAAATGTATTTATTTGTGATTTTTGGATTCGTGAGCTATTTCTTCTAAAGCAAAAACGTTTGAACTCATTTTCAAAACTATCTCTCTTGCGCGTCGGTCCCACTCGTCAGTGTCATCTTCAACCTCCTGCTCTTATCTCCTCTGCTGGTTGGAGGCGCAGACCTTTGCTGCCACGTTGCCACCGTACACCGGCTGGCGATGCCCGAGCTACGCGAAAGGCCCCTTTCTGCCCCCGCTTCGCTCCTCCCTTAAATACCCCGACCGTCGCCTCCCCAAACCCTAGCCCCATTTCCTCCAGTGAGCCGCCACCACCATTGCCACCATTGTTGCCTTGGAAGCTCGCTGCCTCTGCTCATCTCCCACTACAGGCCACCTCGACTCGATTGAACCCCGTATACACCTTCCCCTCCACCTCGCTGACCTCCCCAACTGCCCAGCGCCGCCCCTCGTCGCTGCAGAGCCGCCACCGCCGCCGTCCATCGTTGGAGGCCGCCGCCGCTCGCCGACGACCTCACCCCGTCACCTATCCTTCAGTCCAAGGTATAAAACGGATTCTTCTCGTCGTTGTGGTGCTCACCGGCCACTTCCCCCTCGCCGGAACCTCACCGCCGGCAAGGAATCGACGGTCAAAATCACCTCCGTCGGCATTGACCACGAGCTCTCTCTGATCCGTGGGGTCCTACTGTCAGCTGCTGCTGTGCTGGTGGTCGCGCGCGTAGATCTATGTCTTCCAGGGTCCTTTGCGCAAAACTGTTTTGGGTTTTGTTTTAAATCAGCTGAAACTTGTAAAATGCGTAGAAATTTTTATACTGGCCCAAAAATCGTGAACCTTGTTCTGTTGGATTCCTTGAATGATGAAGTTTCATAAAACCATATGGTTGCATGTTGTACTGCTGTGTAGATTTATTTATAATTTATCTTGCTCAAAGCTTGTTAAATTTCACATTAAATGTTCTACTGCTCTAAAAATTCCGAATCCAGTTTTGTTAGAACTCTTTATCATATATATGCTAGATATATATCTTGTCACCAATGTGAACCACTGTTTTTACTAAAATATATGCTTGCTGTCAGAAAATGAAAATGACATAGTAAATAGCTCAAAACTGATAAAATGGTAAAACCAATTTTGTTAATCTTGTTTCACTGTATATCATCTAGGAAAAATGCCTTTCATATTTTTTCTATTGCTAAACATGGCTTTTAGGATTTAATTCGTTTCCTTAAGTGTAACTTGATTAATTTATAGTTAAATATGCAGAAGTAATTTTAATGTATAACCAACTTCTTTAATCATGTTTGGATAGTGAGCACATGATATGTTTTATCTAGGCCTTAATCCCATGATTTAGAATTTATATGTGTTATTCCTTTGTTTGCTAGTAGTTCTATCTTTTCGGTAAACCTTTATCCGTCTCCTAGTCTTGTGGCCGTTTTAGATAGTTTATTGAAGTGCTTTTTATCAGCAATCATGCTATTCGCATCATGTCATCATCTCTAATGCATGTATGCATTCACTCTTTTAGTGAGCCAGACACCGGAGTGCGAGACCGTTGAGCCTGAGCCCGAAGGAGAACCGGAGGAGAACGTAGTTGGCACCGAGAGAACCAAGGCAAGTAGCTAAGCATGTTGAAATACCTATGTTTGCAAATATTTATATTCCAATATGAGCTATGGGTTGCATTCGGTTATATATATGGTTATCTTGTAGATCCTAATTGTTGCATTTACCATTCCTTGATCTTTTACCATATACATTGTCATTCGAGTAGTACGGGTTAACTTTATTTAATTTTCTTAATGCTTAGCCATTCTTAGTAGTAGAGTGGTAGGCTTTTTGGAATGGGATGGATAGGTTAATCAACAACGATGTCATTATGGTCCTTGGTTAGAGATGGTTAATGGAACTTGTTGATGTAAATGAATTTTGAGACTTGAGCGGATATGGTGTAGGTGAGAATGGAGTCTCGGGCATAGATCCGCTTGAGTTTGATTAAGGACCATCCGTTGTTGACATCGGCTTGAGCATTTTTCGAACTACCACATGTCATGAATGGGAGGATAAGCTAATTACCGAATTTGAATTGGTCGTACAGGCACAGCCCTAGATATGTGTGCATGGTGAGGGCCTTAGAGTGTTCATAGTGGGCCTAGGAAACCCTCCGCATAAGCTAGGCGTGAACTTTCGGACGTCCAAGGATTTTTGGGAAAGGTTGACATGAGTACCCCCTTGTCCACCTACGTGTCGGTGGGCAAGCCGCAAGGTCCTCGAGTCGTGTGGCTAAAGATGTACACCCTTGCAAGGTTTAAAATCAATTCGAATTGCCACGCTCTTGGTTTATGGCACGCGCTCAATGTCCCATGGATTCATCGTAGAGTTACCGCATGGATGAGAATGATGTTCAGATGGTTATGCTCTATGTTCACATGATTATCTTATGTTATGGTTCATTAAAATTTGAGGTGGGATGGGCAAAACAAATAAAATTTGACTAGGTCTATAGGATGATTATCACTTGCTCATGTTATATCAAAGTTAAGGCTAGGATGAGATAGGCGTTTATGTAATTTATTTAACCTTAAAGCCTCATTCCTTGCTACAACCAAATAGGCATACTGCTTGATTATATTATATTTGCGTAAGTCTTGCGAGTATCTTTTGTACTCAAGTTGCTATATTTCATCAAGTTGCAGGCGAATCGGAGGCCGTGATTGGTCTCTTCTACCCCGTTGATCCTCATACGGGTGAAGAGTAGACCGGGTGTGTGATGTTTGTGCCATTGGTGTGCTCGTGCTAGGCACCTTTGCTTTTGTCTTACCGCTGCGTTTTATCGTTTATCGTTGTGAGATCGCCATAGGAAACTTGAACATTTAATTCATGATACTTATGTCATATTTTGTGAGCTCAAGACTTGTATTTGGAGCTCTTATTTAAATTTGAATATCTATTATGGACTTGTAATATGTTTAATGTTGAACTCTCATGTAATGAATAAAATTGCTCTCAATGGTTAATTTGGCGATGTGTGTATTTGTATAAACGGTATGTCTATGCTTGATCTTGGGCATGTTGTGGAACATATACCGGGACTACCGGATTTGCATTGTTTTATGTGATACATTTATCATGATGAGGACCAGTGGTGGTCACCCTGAGATGATGATTGATTCATCACCGTCGTGTGTGATGTGCTCTTGGCTTTGATGTGCAGGTGTAGGGTGCGACGTGGCGGTCGACGGTGCGTGGTGAAGGTCAGGCTCGAAAGGTCACGCCGATGGATCGTGGTGAAGGCTGAGCGTGAGTAGGCTTGGGCGTGGAGGACAAGCGAAAGGTTCAGGCCGAAGGACCGAGACGGTGAAGGGTGGCATGAGTAGGCTTGGGCCGAGGGACCCGAAGATACCGGGCGGAGTCACGCGCGGCTCACATGGTGCACGGACGAGCGAGAGTACATGGTGAAGAAGGTGTCGGTCAAGTCAAGAAGGATAACGATTGCGAGCGTCGAGTAGGTTTGCCGTTGCGGTGGAGGCGTGAAAGAGCTCGAAGGCGTCGTGGCACTTGGCGGAGGCCGGACACGCATCTTCACCGAGGGTTTGACCGGTTTCACCTCAAAACCGGGGCTTCGGCAAGTCATGCGGCGACTAGCTGAGCGGTTTCCGGGGTTTTTCCATAAAACCACCACGGAGGCAGGTTTGACCTGTTTGGGCTCAAAACCGGGGGCGAGTCCGGTGCGGCCGGGCGGCGTCGGATCGGAGGACGTGTGGCATCATCGCGAAGCTTGCGTCGAGGCGAAGCGAAGTCGTGAAGGCGCCGGGTCCGTCCGATGTACCGAGAAAAAGTTGGACGGTTTTACCCCTGAGGGATATTTGTGTTGTATGCTTCATGTAGAGCATTTTGGTCTTTAGGCCAAATGCCTATATATATGAGGAGGGCCGAAATTTCAGCCACATCCTTTTGGCTAGTGTGGAGGTGGCTTCTCATTTGTTTTGTGAGAGGCTTTGGGAGAGAGAAGAGAGTGAGAGAGGAGTGACTCTTTGTGTTGAACTTTTAGCTATCTTAGTTTGGATTAGTGCAAGGATTGGCTTGTAACTGAAACTTTGGAGTGAATCAAATCATTTATCTCGTGACTAATCTTTTCATCCCGAGTTTATTATTTTCGGTATTTTCGAAGCTATTTTGGGGATTTTTTTGTTCGTGTGATTTGGGTCCGCAATTCGTGAAATCTGTTGGTGAGGAACCTTGTGAGCGATCTTCGTATGATCCCCCATCAAATTCCTCGTGGTTCGGCTTGGATTTGAGTTTTCCCCAATTTCGTTTATCTTGATAGGGTTTCGACTTTCTTCAAAATCCACGAGATTTACTTCAGCGTTTTCAAATCCACTTCTAGATCTCCTTGAGCTCGTTGATGCGCATCTATGGCTGGAGTTTCGCTGCGAATCGTTGAGTCCTGAAGAAATAATTTGGATTCGAAGCTTGCTCGTGTTCTTGTTCTTGCCTCTGTTTTGTTGGTGCTCAGGATTGGAGCGAGGCAGCGAGTGAAGGCAAGTGCACCAGGCTCAGGCGCTCGCGTGCGACGACGGGAGGCAGGCCAGCCTGGAGTTTCAGCCCGTGTAGCACGCAGCACGCGGCCCAGCGCAAGCACGCAAGCCAAGCAAGCCATCGGTAGCAGCCCAGGAGCAGGCTTAGTGCTTGATCGGTCCACGCAGGTGAGCAGCAGCAATTCAATTTGTTCAGAGCATTAGCAAAGCTACAGGTTCGCTCATGATTCAGAGTAGCTGATATACGTGGATTGAATTTCTGTGAGCTGTCACTTTCGTGCTATAGTGTTACATCTGTTTGGTCAATTATGTAATCACAACTTGTTTACTTTGACCGGCCACTCAATACTTGATTAGCTTGTATATTAAATAAACTTGAGTTTAATTAGAGCACCTGCTTTCATCTTGCATGCTTGAACGAGAATATATTTATTAATTAATTGCATGCTTTGTCTAGTGAGGTTTTTAGTCGTTCGTTTAATTCTCTGTGCAAATTGTTTCTAGCCTTGCATTTTGTATCACTTCCACATTACTCTGAGAAATTTGCATTGCTCGACATTTCCTAGTCGTTCCTAGGGTGAGTTTGTCACTGGTTGACTCGTGTCATCTTGACGATTAGAAGAGAGGTGCATTTGGGGTGGCAATCGGGATATAGGCTAAGTTCTTCGTCGGAAGAATTTTTAATCGGCTCCCATTCACCCCCCCTCTGGTAGCCCAGTTCGGTCCCACACATAAGCCTGTAGATGTGGGTTACTACGTGCCAAGTCAAGAGATGGACACGTGCTAGCTCTCATCTTAAGAGATTGATCGATGATTTCATATAAACCAAATATAAATTGGGCGGTTCTTTACAAGTGGTACCATAGCCGGGTTTGCCATAAAGTGAACCTAAATTTGCTTAGTGGGGTTAAAAAGATTTAAAATGTGACCACTTACATGTATTCTTTTATATATACTTGTCATTAAAATTTGTGCATATAAGATTTTTGTTTATCCTGATTCTCCCTTATTATCTTAGAGCTTGTTCTCCTCCTTGCTTCACCTATTTACTAATGCAAATGTTAACTTAGTTTGTTCACTTTTGTTGGAGATAGATGGCTGCCCTAGTGCTTTTAGGATGGGTTTTAAAGCATTTTTGCATAAGGGTCGTAAGGGAGATGTAGCGTGACGTTGAGACCATAGCATAGCTATGCGTGCCTTTATGTTTTTCATGTTCATTGCATATCCGTTATGCTTGTTTAATTTAAGTGCTTTCCTTGCTGAATTTATCGTTGCACTCGTTGTGTTGCTTGTAACGTTGTGAGGAGATGTCATTTTGCATCCATTCTTGGCATTCATATTCATACATATGTTGGTTACATGTTGGATCAAAAATCACACTCTATCCATCATGTTTTGCTATCCTATCTTGGTCTAAAATATCATGACATGTTGCTGTCCAAAATTCTTCTATATCATCACTATCATCTCATGTGCATGTGTGCATGTGTCCTCCTTGGTTTAATCTAAGTCCATTATTCATGTGCGAAATATTTATCCTTATCTATCCTCTTCCCCGCATTGATATCTTGTTTGATCAATTATGTGGTGCTTGCTACTTCTCCAAGATTGATCTAAGGTTGGGATATCATCAAATTAAAATCCGCAAAGCAGATATTACTAAAACGGCCTTCTCTACTAGATATGGGCTCTATGAGTACACCATCATGTCCTTTGGTCTCACTAATGCACCGGCCTATTTCATGTACTTGATGAATAGTATATTCATGGAAGAGCTTGATGTCTTTGTGGTAATCTTCATTGATGCATTCTTATCTTCTCTAAGACAAAGGAAGATCATGCTCGTCACCTTAATGTTGTTCTTCAAAAACTTAGAGGGCATCGCCTTTATGCCAAGTTTAGAAAGTGTGAATTTTGGCTAGAAGAAGTGTTTTTTCTTGGTCATGTTCTCTCTAAGGATGGTGTTGTCGTAGATCCAAGCAAAGTGCAAGATGTTCTTAATTGGAAGCAACCTCAAAGTGTCACACATGTCCGGAGTTTTTTTGGACTTGCGGGTTACTACCATCGGTTCATTGAGAACTTTTCCAAGATTGCTAAACCTATGACCGAATTACTCAAGAATGGAGTCAAGTTTGAATGGTCCAAAGAATGCGAAGAAGCTTTCCAAACTTTGGAATCTCATCTCACTATCGCTCCCGTTCTTGCTCAACCCAATATTCACAAGACCTTTGATGTTTATTGCGATGCCTCTCGCATTGGTCTTGATTGTGTTCTTATGCAAGAAGGTCGAGTTGTGGCTTATGCTTCCCGTCAACTCAAGAGACATGAAGAGAATTATCCTACACATGATATTGAGCTTGCCGCCGTTGTTCATGCTTTGAAGATATGGCGTCACTATCTCCATGGTAAACATTGCAATATCTACACCGACCATAAGAGTCTCAAATATATCTTCACTCAATCCGAGCTTAACATGAGGCAACGGAAATGGCTCCTCTTAATCAAGGATTATGATCTTGAAGTGCATTATCACCCCGGTAAGGCAAATGTTGTTGCCGATGCTTTGAGCAGCAAGGCTAAATGCAATTGCTTGATCAATGGACCCTACAACAAAACTCTATGTGATGATCATAGAAAGCTAGGTGTCGAAATGGTCAAAGAAGGCTATCTTGCTACTCTTACTATTCAATTCAATCTCTATGATCAAATCAAGGATGCTCAAAGGCATCATAAGGAGATGGCCCGAATTCGTGAGCTATTGGAGGAAGGCAAGGCCAAAAGTTTCTCTACTGATGATCAAGGGTGTCATTTTATTTGAGAAGAGAATTGTGGTGCCCAAGGATTATAAATTGAGGCGTCTCATTCTTGGCGAAGCTCGTTCTCAATTCTCTATTCACCCAGGTAGTACCAAGATGTATGAAGATCTCAAGCAAAGGTTTTGGTGGCCTCGCATGAAGCAAGAAATTGCACGGTATGTTGCCAAGTGCGATGTTTGCCAAAGGGTTAAGGTCGAACACCTCAAACCGGCCGGTACTTTTCAACCTCTACCCATACCTTCTTAGAAGTGGGAAAGTATTGGAATGGATTTTATTTAGTGATTCATCTTTCATATATTGGAACTTATTTTTGTAATTGTGTCCAACGTACATTGATGTGGTCTTAAATTTATTTGCCAATACTCAGTATTCATTTTATCGAGTGTGATGCACATATTTTGATATTTGATGCATATTTCAAAATGTGCTCCAACCATTTCTTGCATGCTTTCCATTTTAAGGTTGGCTGATGACACCAGCGGCTGCTAGCGATAATTTTAATGTGTTTGGCGCCAGTAACAGCAGCAGCAGCACCTGGGCAAACATGCCCTTGAACTTGAGGAGCTCGTCTATCGAATACACCAAAGCCGTGACTAAGCAGAGATTGGGTGGCATGAGAAACCCAACAGGTTGCCACCACGGCTACCATCTCATAAGGATGGAGGCTAGTGCTAGCAGCAATATGTCAAAGAGGGGTGCGCATGAGGACTCCTCGGAGGCCACTATCTCTTAAGAAAAGATTGTGCGCCAAGAAGATACTGCTGTAACATAGATCATCGGAGGGTTAAGAGGTATTTCATGTGGGATGTGGTGATATTTACATATTTCAGTTCATCAAAATTTATTTTAGTGCTTTGCAAGTTAATGAATGTGGTTGACGATACTTGTGCTGTACTATGGCATAAAGTCACCGGATGCTGAGTAACACACACATGCGCACACCATATCACTACCGGATCCAGGCTCTTTGCCGTGAGCCTGGCACTCTCGGTAAAGAGGATCATCCTCTCGGCAAAGGCTTTGCCGAGAGCCGGCTCTCGGCAAAGCTGACTCGGCAATGTTTTTCTCGGCGAAGCTACCTTTGCCGAGAGCTTTCTGTCGGGATCACGGCAAAGCCTTTGCCGTGTGCACTGGAGGTATTTGCCGAGAGCATGTAGCCTCTTGGCAAAGAGCCTGGCCCTAACGCCGGCGAGACGGCGTTGCGCCGTCTCTGTGGGGCCCGCAGTGGGTTTACCGAGAGCCACGTGCCAGGCTCTCGGCAAAGAACTCAAGGTTTGCCGAGAGTCACGTGCCAGGCTCTCGGCAAAGAATTCAAGGTTTGCCGAGAGCCACGTGCCAGGCTCTCGGCAAAGAACCCATGGGGCCCACACCGGGGGCAGGCGCGGGGCCTCTGCACAGGGGCTTTGTCGAGAGCCTTGGCCAGGGCTCACGGCAAAAAATGGCATCTTTGCCGAGAGCTTGCCCCTTGCTCACGGCAAAAAATGGAACCTTTGCCGAGAGCCTGGCCCCATGCTCTCGGCAAACCCCTGGGCTGAGGCCTTTTTTATTTTTTATTTGCTCATATATGGTGCCCAACAACTGAAATATATCACACATACATCTCAAATACATCACAGGCAATTAATATAACCAATACACAAACACTTCATGCACATAACATACTGTTTCAACCACAAGTTTAACCAGAAGTTCAACAACAAGTTATACCACAAGTCCATGCACATAACATTCAAGTTCGACCACAAGTTTAACCACAGATAGTTCAAACTCCAACGTCCGTCAACTACCTAATGGTGGTGCCGCCATTCCCACGGGTTGTGTGCTTGGGAGGGGTTGGAGAGGTCGCGATCCTGTGAGCCCTGTTCGTCCTGCTGAGTTCCCCAAGGCGACCAGTCCGACACACGAGGCGCAGGCGACACACCAGGCGACATGTTGACCATTCCAGCGGGATCATTTGATCCCGCCGAGAGACCCTGCAGAAAGGAGAAATGTTTTCACGTGAGACAAGATTTAACCAATGAACTTACAAACCAAAAGTTTTTATACTCACAGGGGTCGGTTGCCGAGGCGGTGGCTGAAACTGAAGCTGTGGGGGAGGGACGGACACTTGAATGCCCACGCTCTGCATCTAGGCGTACATTTGGGTCAAGTTGGCCTGTAGGCTCTCCCGTTCGGTCCTCTCTTGGGCGAGCTGGGACTGCAATACATTCAAAATATATATGTTAGAATGCGAAGCAATCGTACATCAAAAGCAATGGAAAACAAAGTAAAAAAGAAATAACATGTAGAGACAATATCTGCAGCTGCTCCTGTGTCATGCGTGGGCGGATTGTGTCGCTTCCGCTCGGCGCCCTTTGCCGAATCTCGGGGAGTCTTGGTGTCGTGGTCGAGTCCATGACGCTGTCACCCATTCAGTACCGCCCATGCTTCTTCCCTCCGCCCACCTCCATGACGACTCGCCCATCAAAGTTCTGGGTGCTTGGAGCGTAGTCTGGCCCATGGACCTCCCTTGACCTAGACGTGTACGAACTGACCCTCGGAGGGATGGTGGGGTTGGTGAATGCCGAGTCGGGAGTGTCCTCGCTGTAGTCGATGTCGTCCGTTGCCTTGCCCATATGAGCTAAGCACCACGCCTTGAACTGAGGGCAGTCCCGGTTGCCATGTGCTGCCAACTGCAGAAAAGAAGAACAAAACGGTTAGAATGTTTTCATAATGTCTTGCATCAGAATAAACAATTAAAGCCGCTTACCCATGCCTTCGCGTATCCCGTGAGGTCTCGGCTGCCCTGGTGGTGCGATGGTCCTGCCATCTTCAAACGCCTGTCCTGGTGAATATTGTGCCTCTCCTGCCACTCGGGAGAGCACCACTTGTCCACCATCTTCTCCCAGGCCTCTGTGTGATTATTACACCAACTAGGAGACACCTCCAATTCAATGCAATTAAGGTAGAAGATCCAATGAAGCATGTTTATTCTCAGAAAATAAAAGTTTTGATGTTAGTTAGTTACCTTGAGGAAATCCTCCCTCTCCAACGTCATTGTTACGGCTTGCCTCTTGGTGACCTTTCGATGTTCGTAGTGGGCGTGGTAGTGCACGATAGCCTGGAGGCGCGCCTCGTAGTGAATGTCGTGCAGGAGCTTCTGGCAGGCTCGGTGGGCGTTACGCTCCGCCCTCACCTCAGTTCCCTCCTCGCACCTGTAGAAATCCTGCATATACACACATCAATTATTATGTCAGTATTGAAAATGCAATGAATTCAGTAATGTAGTGCCAGAAAGACTTACCCACAACTCGGCCTTCACCCGCTCCCCCTTGTTGTTGTACGCTCGACCCAGGGTGTTCGGCTGGTCCGGCACGGAGTAGTAGTGCTCAAAGTGAAAAGCCGGCTCGTACTTTCCGGCATGCTGGACCATGCCGGGGAAGTGCTCCTTGCACAAGAGGCCGAGTATGCCATTGACAAGGCGTGAGTGGTTTCCACCGCCCACCAGGTCCCAACCCCTGAAAATAATTACAATACAATATTAGTTTCTATTGAGATCGCAACTAATCATAGGGAAATTAAGGGTCACGTCAAAAGCACTGACCTTTGTCCAGCGGGTCTAATCACTGGGCGTAGGTGTGGAGGCGGCCGGGGAGGGAGGGTCGACGGGCCTTGCAGCCAAACCTTCGGCACGTCCTCTGCACCTTCGCCGTCCTCCTCGTCCTCCGGCTCGTACTCCCCCTCCACCTCCTCACCCTCCACCTCCCTAGCATCCTCCTCCTGATCATCCTCATCCTCGTCCTCCTCCTCCTCCTCTTCCGGGCGACGCGGCTGGGCGTGGGGCCGCGAGGGCGCGGCCAGGCGTGGAGGCTGGGCGCGGAGGGGGGGCGCGGAGGCCGGGCGGCACGGGAGGGTCACGGCGGCGTGGGGTGGCGCGGCGGCGCGGGGGGTGGCGCGGGGGGGGCACGGCGGCCGGGCGGCGCGGGGGGTCGCGGCGGCACGGGAGGGAGGCGGCGGCATGGCGAGGCGAGGGAGGAGGTGGCGGCGCCGTGCGGCGAGGGAGGGAGGCGGCGGCGCGGCGAGGCGAGGGAGGAGGCGGCGGCGGCGCGCGGCGAGGCGAGGGCGGCGGCGGTGCGGGGGAGGAGAAAGAGGTTTGAGTGGGGGAGAAGAGAACGATGACGTTGTTTTTGTGCCGCGGGTACTCAACTTTGCCGAGAGCCAGATCGAAGCTCACGGCAAAGATTCAATTTTCAGTTCGAAAAATTTCAAACCAGTTTGCAGTGAGCTCCTTTGCAAACTCTCGGCAAACAACTCTTTGCCGAGAGCCACAAGGCCGAGCTCACGGCAAACACCCTGTTTGCCGTGAGCTCGCCTTGAGGCTCTCGGCAAAGAGTTGTTCCCCCATTAGTTTTTATTTTATTGTGCTCTCCATTTCTTTTTTCTAAAGTGTTAGTGATACCGATCTTATTTCATATAATGAGTAAAATCATAAAGTCCTATTTGTTTACATATTATTTCATTATTTCATGTGTATTTTAGTAAATTCATTATTTCATGTATATATGAAGTAGAAATATATATCAAATTATTCTGAAAAAATACCAAATTTTGACATAGACCATATTATAGTGTCTATAACATGTGCACAAAGTTTTGCATGCAAACTCAAATTTAAAGTTCCCTTTGAGTTCAAATTCTAGAGATCACATGTGATGTTTACAAAACTTCTATGGAGATGTTCGGATTTGTGCATGGTTTGACACAAAATTGCGCAAAACCTCGTCTAACTTTTCCCACACTCTTAGTACACCAAATCATTGGATGTCTACAAAAATCATGATTTTCGGACTCCATTTGCTATTTTTAATAATTGCAAAACTATTAATCCACGTGGTTTTTTCCATGTTTTCATCGAAATATACTCTTATTTTGTTGGTAAGGCTTCACATCACACTTACTTACATGAATCTCATTAGTTAATTCATTTTTTACCATTTTTCAAATCGTTTCTCTATTCAACTTAGAATTATTCCATAAACCCAACAAATTGATACAAAGAAATTAAAAATAGCAAACAAATTGGTAAAATAGTCAAATGCTCACATGTTGTACTTTGTAGGATGTGTGAACTAAGAAAATTTGTTTGGGCGTTGAAATGTGAAAAATGTGGGACACGTTTGCCGAGAGCCGCCAGGAAGCTCTCGGCAAAGATTGCCTTCGCCGTGAGGCTTTGGAAAGCTCTCGGCAAACCATGCCTTTGCCGTGAGCTTAGGCGAAACTCTCGGCAAAGAGGCTGCCACGTGGCCATGCCGACCTGACGGATGCCATGCCACGTGTCCAGTTTTGCCGAGAGGACATCCGCTGCTCTCGGCAAAGCACCCTTTGCCGTGAGCACCATGTAGGCTCACGGCAAAGAGGTTGACGGCCGTTAGCCGCCCCACACGCCGTCTCTGGCGGCGGGAGCACGAACGTGGCACGTGATCACGTATGCCGAGAGGTCCAAGTTTGCCGAGAGTCTCTTTGCTCAAGCTCTCGGCGAAGTTCGCGTTCGTCGAGAGTTCAAACTTTGCCGAGAGCCCAACCTTATAGGCGCACGGCAAACATTGTTGTTGCCGACGGTTGTTCCTTTGCCGAGAGTCTAGAGGCTTGGCTCATGGCGAACGTCTGGTTTGCCGAGAGCCCGACATTTGGCTCACGGCAAAGATTTAAGCTCTCGGCATATTAGGATTTTCCGGTAGTGTATCAACATTTAACAGTTAGCTCAATATATGTAATGCCATGTTTATCATTGGCTTATTTTTTTATATATGCAGCTCTGAGTGGTCAATTGAAATCAGAGATCCAGAACTTAACACTTCTTCCATCAATATGTTTCGCACAAATTGCATTCACGACCCAATGCATACTCAGATGGCTGGAGAGAATGATTTGTATACTGATGGTTTATAGCCAGTGAAGAACTCCAATGATCCAAGTGGCTAACACCAGCTGCCAACAGAGGTGCAGCCACCACAACATGAACAACAGCCCCATCAGGCAATTGATAATGAGTTTGTTATGGGTTAGCAGCAGAAGCCATATGGAAGTTTTAGTATTTTTTTAACAATAGGCTTGTGCAATAGAAATTTCATGTCGCATATTCTAGTTGGTATATTTACTTTCCAGAAATTATATCTTCCTAGCTAAGTCCTTTTTTGGATGCTGTTGGAGCTTAATTCAAAGTGGCTTAGTAATTCAACTTTTATTAGAACTTATTTTTATAATGGTATCTAATGTATTTTTGATGTGGTCTTAAATTTATTACCTTAATACTCTGATTTCATTTTATAGTGTAATGCACGTATTTTGGCATTTCATGATTATTTCGAAACTAAATTTGCTCCAAACAATTCTTGCATGCTTTCTATTTTCATGGACCTTTCATCGCAATTGGAGCACTGATTGCCTCTGTTGCCACAATGCCTAGAAATGCCTCTACTATCCATGGAAAACACTGTACCGCTTCCAGGCTTACATCTTCCCTGATACTGTTACATGACCTGAGCATGCGGGACACCATCAAGAGCAATGTGGCTAAGGTGGCAGGATAGCTGGTACAGTTTTGCCCAGCTAGTATGATATGTTGATGTTGATCAATGGTGTGGAGAACAAGCTTGAGCTATGGATGCTACCAACTGGGACTAAAAAGATCTTGAAGACCCCCACTTTTAGAACCAGGACTAATGTATTATTAGTGCCCGTTCTATTCCTACTGGGACTAATCGTCTGGCTGTTTGGTAAGAGGCAATAATTTTAGTGTGCTTCTTATCCTAGTAGATATGGAACGACACTCACAATTGAAAAAAAAAATTGATGTTTCTTATCCTCATTTTTGGCAAGTCCTAATTGAATAAATGTAACAAACGAGAGTTCTATTTATTTGTAAATAAGCGAAAGTATTAGTGTGTGTATCAATGTTATTGACAGATGGAAACATGCCTACAATTATACATACCACAGAAGAAGCAGGTCATAATAATATAGTTGTTGCATTACCAGAACAGCAGTTAGAAAGGGGGCTCAATAAATAAAAATGGAGCACAGGATCTTCAATCGATTTTTTTCCTGCCTCTCACTCAAGAAGCATATCATGAGCTGATAGACTTGCAAAATTACTTACAGGATGTGCCATATTATGAGGGTGAGGCAGATCAGTGGTCCTTTATTTGGGGAGGTAGCCAATACACGTCTAGCAGGATGCATAGATTTGTCTTCCACGGATTAGATGCGCCTCCAACTTTAAATGGCTCTGGAAAGCAATGAGTATGCCTCGAATTAAGGTTTTCGGTTGGCTTCTCATCATGGACAGATTGAATACTAAAGATATGTTGCAGCGTCGTAACAGCAATGTGCAATCTGGGACAAGCTGTGTTCTGTGTCATCTGGGTTTAAGGGAAACAAGAGATCATCTCTTTTTGACTGTGGTTTTGCTAAGCAATGCTGGTCTCTGATTAATCTCCATTGGTCCGAGATGCCCAACATACATGACAGAATTGTTGCAACGAGACAGGCGTCCCCCACCATGTTCTTTATTGATATTACACTCATAGCTGCCTGGGAAATTTGGAAGCTTCGTAATGCAGTAATTTTTGAAGGACAGAGAGCTACCCATCAAATTTGGATTAGACGTTTTCGGGATCAAATAAGCCTCCAATCCTGGCGATTTAGAGAGGACAAACGCTTACTTTTTATTCAGTGGTTAGATACGGTGTTGTAAATTTTATCTCTCTCTCCCCCCTCTAAAACTCTTGTACATATTTTATTTCATATATAAATGGAAAATGAAGTGCTGTGCGGAACTCCCCCACAGTTTGCCCTTCAAAACAAAAATAAATAAAAATGGATCAAAACAGTAATACCTTTCAATATATAGGAGTTCTATGGATAGAGGTTGCACTGAGCTAGTTAGAATAATTGAGATTTAATCCTCCTCAAAGATTTCATTTTTTTAGGTCAGGGTTTCGGGGGTTCAGGTTGGGTAGTGACCTCCATTTCTGGCTATAGAAAAAGCTCAGAGCGACTCGCAGCCCGGTTGTCGGGGATGCGGCCTTCGGGCCTAAAACCGAAGGGATTGATAAGCGCGCCTAACCACTTATGCAGGATTCGGAGCCAGGGCTCTACGCGAGACCTTCGAACACCTTCGGTCCCTGGGCGAGGGAATCCAAGGAGCGAAGGCCAGCGGGGCCCCACGAAGGGGCCAGCGAAGGCCAAAGGGGCCCAAAGGGCCCAGCGAAGACAACAACGCGCGGAGCCAAGCACGTCCGAAGGGGGGCAGCGACTATGAACTTAGTCAAAGGGAGCAGTTGAGTCAACGTGGTACGACGAGTGTGTTTATACTAAAATGCCCATGTAAAGGAGGGAATATTCCCCCCGTCATAGGGAAAAGACTGCAATGACATCAAGGCCCATGATCCTTGACTATATAACAAAGAGAAATGCACAGTGCAGGAGGACAGTTGATTTTCCCCTGATGTGACCTTTTTACACCTGTGCCCTTACTTACCCTTCGAGTTTTACATTTCCAACTGTTGGTGGCGTCTTCCATTCCGGGTCCGCCCTCCACCCAACAGTTTGGCGCCCACCTCATGGTGACAACTTACAACATGCCACCTAAAAAGAACAAGAACCCACCACCTTCGGTCGACCCCAGCGATACCAGCGCTGGCACCGCCCAACCTCACCCTCAGAACTCCACCGAGGGAGATGTCGAGGAGATCGCGACAGGCGAGCTCAAAGTCAACTTGGAGACAATAGGTGTAGCCCCCGAAGACATCCAAGCCTTTCGAACGATCATGTCTGTTGCCTCGAAGGCGGCACCAGAGCTTCATCAACCCCTAACAGATTTCGTCAACCCCTCATCATCGGCTCCGATGGTGCCTGGAACCTCCACTCAACAAGGCACAGAAGCTCAAACTCTACGCGATGCTCAGCAACCAGAGTAAGCAACCGAGGAGGCTTGGAGGGACATGCAGAGCCAAGACAAAAGGGCGAAGATCGCGGCTCTTCAAGAAGACCTTCGGGCATTACCCGAGCCTGAAGACCGGCAGCCACAGCCCCAACGCACAGGACCCATCGCGCGAATGGAAACCAATGACATAAACTTGTGGCAAGCGATTCAAGAATTACTGAACAACATATACAGCCTCCGCCGTGATGCCCGCAATGATCACCACGTAAACCACAATCAGAATCGAAGCATAATGGGCATACCAAGAACCTCGTTATTGTTGGTTCTCGAAGCCGAACCATGGCCAAGGCATTTCAACTATGCTTATCTCCCACAGTTTGATGGCGAAACCGACCCGAAAGATTTCCTCCTCAAATACGAAGCAGTGGTAGAATCTTGCGGAGGATCGGATTCCACGAACGCTAAGTCACTGGTCATGGCACTAAAGGAGGCAGCCCATATTTGGTACTCCAACATCCCGACAGGACACATTGAATCCTAGCCTCAACTTAGAATGAAGTTGTGTACCACCTTCCGAAGTATTCAGCCCGAGAAACTGACCCCCATGGACTTACTGCATGCATGCTCTCTGGCAGAGAAGGAACCACTTCAGGATCTACTCAACAGGGTCGTCAGAGTGGCGGCCAAGGCGCCGAGCGATTACGAAGGCAAAATAATTGACTACACCATCGATGGCCTATGCGTTGGTCCTTGTTATGACTACCTTGACAGGGTTAGACCTCGTTCAATCACAGAACTCTTCGAGGTGCTACAAGAATATTCGAAGTCCGACAGCGGTTGAAGGCAGAGAATTGACAACATGAACGCACAAAAGAGGTCCAGACAAGATCAGTCTTCGCAACCAACACAATGGGGCAGTGAGTCCGCTCATCATTCGCCGAAGCCAGTAAACAAACTTTCAAGTGAGCACCAGCAACTACCAGCAGGGCCAAGACCAGCCACATCACGCCAATGGCGCTTGAGGGGGACGAGGCTACAGAGGCCGGGGTGGTCGTGGAAGAGGTCGAGGGGGACCGCGAAGGCAGTATTGTTTTCTTCCACGGCCCAGACAAGGGCCACACTACAGCAGAATGTCCACGGGGGAAAAGCAAAAAAAAGACCTCGAGGCTGAACAGCAATATGCTCAGGCTCCCTATCAACCCGTTTCTCATGTGGCAAGAAATTTCTGGCCATCGCAACAGCAGTACTACCCCATCGCTTCAAACTACCAGCTAGTTCAAATGCTCACAGGCCCAAGCTACCTAGCTCTTCCGGCACCACCACCATTGCCTTTGCAGCAAAGGCAAGTGCCTTCGTACGACCCCGATAACTACCAGCTCCCCCAAAAGCCGAAGAAAGAGCCAGAGGGTTCAAGTCAGCCAGAGCACAAAGAAACTACACCCGCACTTCATCAACGTAATCTTTGGGGGTTCGAATGAACCCGAACATGTTTCCAAGCGCCAACGAAGAGAGGAATTCCGCAGCGTCAATCAAATCTGCGAAGGCAGAGTGTTTAAAACTACATGGTCGCATGTCCCAATCACCTTCACGGAAAGTGACATCAAGCTACTTTGCTATCCCCACAATGACCCGATGGTCCTAAGAGCAAACATTGGTAAAAATTCCTTGCGTCTTCTGGGCAATGATATCGGGAGGATTTTGGTCGACAACCGAAGCTTGGCAGATATCATCACTTGGCACTGCTTCACCCAGATGGGGTTCAATGAGAAAGACCTTCGCAAGGCTGCACATCCCTTTTATGGTTTCGGGGGAAAACGAGTCCAAGCTCTGGGCAAGACAGAACTAAACGTAACGTTCGGCGAGGACCAGACAAGACGCATGGAACTGATTACCTTCGACATTATCGACAATGAGTATCCCTACAACGTGATCTTCGGGAGATCCACCCTGAACAAGTTTTGAGCTGTCATCCATCAAGATTACCTCTGCATGAAAATCCCTTCGGTTGGGGGGGGGAGGGGTGATCTCAGTTCATGGAGACCAACGAGAGCCACAGCGAGCAAAGAGCAATTTTTCATACGGCGATCACCATGTCCATATCATAGAACCCGAAGATCTAGAACACAAGCAAATCGCCTCAGTACCGATGAAGCCCATGCAAGACGAGAGAGTGCAGCCTCTCGGCCACACCAAAAAGATGCCTCTCCATGAAGGTAATCCAGATAAAGCTGTCATTATTGGCAAAGATTTCTACCTCCTGGAGGAACTTGAACTAATGGCTTGTTTGAGGGAGCACGAAGACGTTTTTGCTTGGTCCCCGAATGACTTGCAGGGAATAAACAGGGAAATGATCGAGCACAGCCTTCGGGTCAATCCCAATGCAAAACCAAGAAGGCAAAAGCTTCGCCTAATGTCAGATGAAAGAAAAGCAGCGTGCGATGCCGAAGTTCAAAAGTTGCTGGATGCGAAGGTCACCAGGCCCGTAAAATTTGCTGAATGGCTCTCAAACGTGGTAATGGTGCCCAAGAAGAATGGAAAATAGAGAACGTGTATCGACTTCACCCTACTGAACAAGGCTTGCCCAAAGGATGATTATCCAATGCCAAGGATCGACACGCTCGTTGATTAGGCTGCTGGGAGCGAAATGCTCAGTCTTCTAGACTGCGTCTCAGGGTACCATCAGGTGCGGATGAAGCAGTCTGACGAAGAGAAAATAAGCTTTATAACACCTTCGGGTGTATACTGCTTCGTCACGATGCCCGAAGGGTTAAAGAACGTCGGATCTACTTTCAACAGAGCGGTTGATGAAGTGCTTGGAGCCCAGAAAGGCAGAAACATCTCAGCGTACGTGGATGATGTTGTGGTGATGAGCAAAAAGAAAGAGGACCACGTCAGCGACCTCAAAGAGACCTTCGCCAATCTGCGGAAGCATGGTCTCAAGCTTAACCATGAAAAGTACACCTTCGCCGTGACTAAGGGCAAATTGCTCGGATGCTTAATCTCTCAAGCTGGCATCGAGGCCAACCCAGAGAAGGTGGCAGCAGTCCAGAATATGCAGCCTCCTAAAACAAAGAAAGAAGTACAGAAACGTGCAGGAAGAATCGCATCCCTCAGTCGCTTCATCTCAAAGTCGGCAGAAAAGAGTCTACCGTTCTTCGCAGTCCTTCGAAGCGGGAACTCTACGTGGGGAGAGAAGGAGCAAAAGGCCTTCGATGAGCTAAAGCAGTACTTGCAGAGGCTGACAACACTAGCAAGCCCAACTCTGGGGGTCAGCCTCCTGCTGTACATCGCAGCTTCGTAGTCCGCTGTAAGCGGAGTCCTCGTGGGGGAAACGCAAACCGAAGGGAGAGTCAAGCAGTATATTTTATATCTGAAGCTCTGTCAGGGTCAAAACTCCTATATTCATAAGTGGAGAAGCCCACAAAATCATTGTACCGACCTCGCTGCCAATCAGAGAATCGCGAAGTGGGCTGCTGAGCTTTCAGAATACACTGTCGACTTTGTTCCCAGAAATGTCATAAAGTCTCAGGTCCTCGCTGATTTCGTTGCAAAGTGGACACCAACCGAGACACAAAACTCCACTCCAATTCCACAAGAAGTTTGGGAAATACAATGCGATGGAGCATATTGTGACAAAGGCGCAGGCGCGGCCGCAATCATCACAGCACCTTCGGGCACGAAGCTACGTTATGCAGTCAGGCTTGATCGTCAAGGTCATACCAACAATACTGCAGAATACGAGGGACTGCTCCTAGGCCTTCGCAAAGCAAAAGCCCTCGGGGCACGGCAGATCATCATAAGCACAGATTCAGAGCTTATCGTCGGCCATAACGACAAAACTTACAAGACTAGAAGTTCAGAGCTTGCAGAATACTTAGCGGCAGTAAGGTCAATGGAGAAACATTTTTCGGGTACACTGTGAAGGCATTCAACTGGCTTCGCAACAAAGAAGCAGATGAATTAGCTAAGGCAGCGGCAAGCCAGAATCCCCTACCCTTGGATGTTTTCTACGAGGTCATCAAGATAGCCCCAAGAACATCCTCGCAGCAGCAAGTCTGCTACCTCAATGCTATTCTTAGCGAAGATTGGAGAGCATGGATTACGGCCTTCAGTAAGGGACACTTCGAGCCTGTGGATAGCAAGGAAGAGAAGCGCATGCAAGCAATAGCACGAAACTACTGTATCATCGAAGACAAGCTCTATCGAAGCGGAGTATGTGCCCCCCTGCTCAAGTGCATATCTATCCTCGAAGGCCAAGAATTACTACAACAAATCCACAACGGAATGTGCTCTTCACATTTGGGAACAAGAAAGCTGGTGGCGAAGGCTTTCTGGCGGGGTTTATATTGGCCTTCGGCCGTGGCAGACACCAACAACCTCGTACACACATGTAGCAATTACAGAAAGCACACCCCTACAAGCACTTTCCAGCGAACGAAGTACAACTAATACCACCTGTTTGGCACCTAGCACGATGGGGAATGGACATCGTCAGCGCACTGCTGAAGACCAGGGGCAACAATGCCTTCGCAGTAGTAGCCGTTGAATATTTTTCCAAGTGGATTGAAGCGAAGCCAATCCAAGTCATAAATGCAGCCTCCGTCCAAAAGTTCTTCTGGCAGAATATTGTTTGTCATTTTGGAGTTCCCGGAGAACTCACTATGGACAACGGCAAGCAGTTTAACAGTCACACATTTCGATGCTTCTGCGAGCAATTGGGCACAAAGCTATGCTTCGCGTCAGTCTATCACCCCTAGTCCAACGGAGCAGTGGAGAAGGCCAATGGACTCATATTAACAGGAATTAAGAAAAACATCACTGAATTACCAAAAAGCAGATGGGCAGACAAATTGCCGAAGGTCATATGGTCTCACAACACTTCGCAGTCCCGTGCAACGAAGTTCTCTCCGTTCAAACTGCTATATGGGGAAGAAGCCATGACACCAGTGGAGATAAAACTGGGATCGATCAGAGCAGAAGGCACAGAAGAGTAAGACATGGAACCAACCCTCCAAGAGCTGAGAACGCAAGCCATTGCCAACTGCGAAGACTATCAAGATGAGACACGAAGGTGGAAGAACAAGAACATACAGCCCAGGGGAATCCAAACAGGAGATCTCGTGCTCTGAAGAATCCCGAAGAATCGAAGGGGCAACAAACTACAGTCGAAGTGGGAAGGCCCGTTCCTCACTGTGAGAGCAGAAAGACCTTCGGATTTCAGGTTACAAACCTTGAAAGGCGAAGAAGACCCATACTCATGGAATGAAGACAACCTCCAGAAGTACTTCGTGTAGAGAAGTAGAGCCAGAAATCTTTAGGATCTTATGGTTCTTTTCCGTCTGTAATTTTTCTTTTTTTCGAATTTTGCCCAAGAGGCCTATGTAAGGATTCATACTCTTTTCCTCACAGGGGAAGCCTTCGAAGAGCCTTCCTAGCTCTCGATGGCATGAGGAATTTAATGAGGCGAAATCAATTGTAACCCCTTGTGAAATATAAACAAGGTTCCCCAAGAAATGGAACACAAAAATTACCCGAAGCTACAAAACCCTTCGCTTGCAAAGGGATGCAGCTTTTGGGAAGACACTAGCATGCCAGTCAGGCAAGTGAAGTCTTGTCTCAAGTAAGGAAGGCACTCGACCCTTCGCCTCAACTCGCTGAATGACAGTAGTCAATTACCACGACAACGTTCGTGAAGAAAGGATTACAAGGCACCCTGCATGCAGGCACTACCCTCTTTCCAAAAGAAGACGGCCAAAATCTACTCTTGTGACTTCAAAAGCCCATAACAGGAATACTAACCTTCGAACACAAAGGTTCGATCACCAAGAGCCTCAATAAAAACACCAACACACATTTTATTCCTTGAAGAAAATGTTACAATCTAGGAGTACAATCCACAACACATTGTGGACAACTGCTTACAGAGACTGAGCCAGTTGAACCATTAACCTTCGTGATGAAAATAAGAAAGGCCTCTACAACAACCTCAACCTAACAACGAGATCCAGGCTTCTCGACCTCATAGGCCTTAGGCTCGAAGGGGCAAGCGGGCCTCCCGACATCTCAACGATCGTTCTTCGAAGGGGATCCTGGCTTCTCCACCTCACGCACATTAGGCACGAAGGGGTAGGCATGCCTCCTGACATCACAACAATCGACCTTCAAAGGGGATCCAGGCTTCTCGACCTCACGGATCCATGACTCGAAGGGGGAGGCAGCCCCCATTAATTCACAAGGATCACTCTCTTAAGGGGATCTTTCTGCGTGAAAACCTCCAATTGTCTCAAAGCACTTCGTGCCTCGCCTACATGGAATATTAACAAGAAAACTGGCCTACATAAAGAAACGCAAAAGCTTTTCCTACACCATCTTGTCCGAAGGACAGAGATCACTAAAACTCTTCGAGAACAAAGAAAAGGAGGAGAAAACGTCCTCTTGAACGACTACTCATATTCCACACATCCAGGCACTCAATGCATCAACCGCTACATCTACGCTCACATATATAGGGTTTTTCCGAGGGCACACAGTACCCCGAGCAAACAATGCATAAGAATACTATGCAAAGGGCCGACAGTTTCAAAAAAAACATCATACCTTCAATTGCTAAAGCACCGAGAGAAGACCTCTCAACGGCTTTCGCAGGCCCAGATAGCCTGAAGGGGGGAGCGTTCTAGAACAGACCAAACGGGCCCATCAATGGCCTGCGAAGCCTAGACTCAAAGTCTTCGGAATATCACAAATCGCTTAGCGCATAATAGTCAGAACAATGTCCTCGGCCATCTCGCGCAGCTCATGGTCGTTGGCATTCGATTATAAGCAGACCCTGTATACCAAAGGTTATAACATCACTTTCAAAACATAAATGTTACATGAATTTACAACTCAAACATAAATGTTACATGATTTACAATCATTCAAACAAGACAGGACCTTAAACATATAGGTCGAAGGACCAATGCCTTCGTCCACTCCCATGGGCTCTGGTTTCAATCAAGAAGCCCCGAGGGGCCTCGTAAGCTATGCCTTCGTCAATCCTTCGAAGGCATGGAGCTTCTCTACGGGCGCGATGCTTAACAGCACACGCTGATGCTCCCGTGATGGATTGCTTGAAAATGGTTGAAAGAATAACTTGCATGAGTGAGCATTGCATTCTTCGTATTTACGAATCTTATACTGCCAAGAACCTAAAAACGAAACAGCAAATCTCGAGAGTATTAGGCCCAAAGAACCACCAGAAATATAATATCCATCTTGGTACATCAAAGGGGTAACACACCTCCGGTCACCGCGTGGGCTCCGTCGGGACCTACGCGGCAACCGAAGTTTAAGTCAGATTACAATCAACCAAAATACAACCCGCACATAGCAGTGCAGGATCTCACACCTCTCGATAACACATCTAGGTTTGGCCTAAAGTTGCGCGACGGTGAATACATGTCCACAGGCGCAGCGTGACCATCACCCTCCAGAGCTTCGTGATCGCCATCACCACCCTCGGGCCACTGAGATCCAGGTCTTCCATGAAGCATCAATCTCCTGCTGGGCAGCGTTGCAACTCAGCCTTTGCGCGACTGCAAGGCAAGTTTCAAGCACCGTCTGGATCTTGGCTTCGATCCGAGCACGGTTCTGCGACAAAAAGGCATTAAGCTTTCAGAAATTGAATGAAGGTGCAACTCAAAGGAAAAAAAAAAAGGTGTACTTACGGAATCAGCGAAACGGTGGAGCCTCCACTACCAACAAGTTCTTAAGACTGTTAGGGTATCAACAGGTTCACGTTGAAATTGTTGGCAA
>JACEFO010002785.1:0-41723 GCA_015342445.1 Digitaria exilis
AACTAAATTTGCTCCAAACAATTCTTGCATGCTTTCTATTTCATGGACCTTTCATCGCAATTGGAGCACTGATTGCCTCTGTTGCCACAATGCCTAGAAATGCCTCTACTATCCATGGAAAACACTGTACCGCTTCCAGGCTTACATCTTCCCTGATACTGTTACATGACCTGAGCATGCGGACACCATCAAGAGCAATGTGGCTAAGGTGGCAGGATAGCTGGTACAGTTTTGCCCAGCAGTGTTATTGCTATGTGATGTTGATCAATGGTGTGGGAGAACCAAAGCTTGAGCTACTGGATGCTACCAACTGGACTAGAAAAGATCTTGAAGGACCCCCACTTTTAGAACCAGACTTAATGTGGGGTGTGGGGATGGGGTGAGTGGCCCGTTCTATTCCTACTGGGACATAATCGTCTGGCCGTTTGCTAAGAGCAATAATGTTAGTGTGGCTCTTATCCAGTAGATATGGAACGACACTCACAATTGAAAAAAAAAATTGATGTTTCTTAATCCTCATTTTTGGCAGTCTAATTGAATATGTAACAAACGACGAGTTCTATTTATTTGTAAATAAGCGAAATATTCGTGTGTGTATCAATGTTATTGCCAGACTGGAACATGCCTAAACAATTATACATACCAAGAGAAGCAGGTCCATAAAATATAGTTGTTTGCAATTACCCAGAACAGCAGTTAGAAAGGGGGGCTCAATAAATAAAAATGGAGCACAGGATCTTTAATCGATTTTTTTCCGCTCTCACTCAAGAAAGCATATCATGAGCTGATAGACTTGCAAAATTACTACAGATGTGCCATATTATGAGGTAGGCAGATCAGTGGTCCTTTATTATGGGGAGGTAGCCCAATACACGTCTAGCAGGATAAGATTTGTCTTCGATGCATTATATGCACCTCCACTTTAAATGCTCTGGAAACGCCAAATGAGTATGCCTCGAATAAGGTTTTCGGTTGGCTTCTCATCATGGACAGTTGAATAATCTTAAAGATATGTTGCAGCGTGTACAGCATGTGCAATCTGGGACAAGATGTGTTCTGTGTCATCTGGGTCTTAAGGGAAAACAAGAGATCATCTTCTTTTTTGACTGTGGTTTTGCATAAAGCAATGCTGCGTCTCTGATTAATCTCCATTGGTCCGAGACTGCCCCAACATACATGACAGAATTGTTGCCAACGAGACAGGCGTCCACATGTTCTTTTTGGATATTACACTCATAGCTGCCTGGGAAATTTGGAAGCTCGTAATGCAGTAATTTTTGAGACGGAGAGCTACACATCAAATTATGGATTAGACGTTTTCGGAGCAAATAACCTCCAATCCTCGGGCGATTTTAGAGAGGACAAACGCTTACTTTTATTCAGTTGGTTAGTACGGGGTGTTGTAATTTTTATCTCTCTCCCACCTCACTAAACCTTGTACATTTTATTTCATATATAATGGAAAATGAAGGGCTGTGCGGAACTCCCCACAGTTGCCCTTCAAAACAAAAATAAATAAAAATGGATAACCGTAATACCTTTCAATATAAGATTCTATGATAGAGGTTCCTGACTAGTTAGAAACTTAGATTAATCCCTCAATAAGATTTCATTTTTTAGGTCAGGTTCGAGGGTTTCAGGTTGGGTAGTGACCTCCATTTCTGGCTATAGAAAAAGCTCAGAGCGACTCGCAGCCCGTTGTCGGGATGCGGCCCTTGCCCTAAAACCGAGGATTGATCAAGCGCGCCTACCACTATATGGCAGGACTTCGAGCCAGGGCTCTAGCGCGAGACATTCCGAACACCTTCGGTCCCTGGGCGAAGGAATCCAAGGAGCGAAGGCCAGCGGGGCGCCCACGAAGGGGCCAGCGAAGGCCAAAGGGGCCCAAAGGGCCCAGCAGAAGAAGTACAACAACGCGCGGAGCAATCAAAGCGCGTCCGAGGGGGGCAGCGACTATGAACTTAGTCAAAGGGAGCAGTTGAGTCAACGTGGTACGACGAGTGTGTGTTGTACTAAAATGCCCATGTAAAGGAGGGAATATTCCTCCGTTGTAGGGAAAAGACTGCAATGATATCAAGGCCCATGATCCTTGACTATATAACAAGAGAAATGCACAGTGCAGAGGACAGTTGATTTCCCCTGATGTGACCTTTTTTACACCTGTGCCCTTACTTACCCTTCGAGTTTTACATTTCCAACTGTTGGTGGCGTCTTCCATTCTGGGTCCGCCCTCCACCCAACAGTTTGGCGCCCACCTCATGGTGACAACTTACAACATGACACCTAAAAAGAACAAGAACCCACCACCTTTCGGTCGACCCTAGCGATACCAGCGCTGGCACCGCCCAACCTCACCCTCAGAACTCCGCCGAGGGGAAGATGTCGAGGAGATCGCGACAGGTGAGCTCGAAGTCAACTTGGAGACAATAGGTGTAGCCCCCGAAGACATCCAAAGCCTTTCGAACGATCATGTCTGTTGCCTCGAAGGCGGCACCAGAGCTTCATCAACCCCTAACAGCCCTCGTCAACCCTCATCATCGGCTCCGATGGTGCCTGGAACCTCTACTCAACAAGGCACATAAGCTCAAACTCTACGCGATGCTCAGCAACCAGAGCAAGCAATCGAGGAGGCTTGGAGGGACATGCAGAGCCAAGACAAAAAGGGCGAAGATCGCGGCTCTTCAAGAAGACCTTCGGGCATTACTCGAGCCTAAAGACCGGCAGCCACAGCCCCAAAGCACAGGACCCATCGCGCGAATGGAAAACCAATGACATAAACTTGTGGCAAGCGATTCAAGAATTACTGAACAACATATACAGCCTCCGCCGTGATGCCCACGATGATCACCACGTAAACCACAATCAGAATCGAAGCATAATGGGCATACCAAGAACCTCGTTATCGTTGGTTCTCGAAGCCGAAACCATGGCCAAGGCATTTCAACTATGCTTATCTCCCACAGTTTGATGGCGAAACCGACCCGAAAGATTTCCTCCTCAAATACGAAGCAGTGGTAGAATCTTGCGGAGGCTCGGATTCCACGAACGCTAAGTCACTGGTCATGGCACTAAAGGGGGCAGCCCATATTTTGGTAACTCCAACATCCCGACAGGACACATTGAATCCTAGCCTCAACTTTAGAATGAAGTTGTGTACCACCTTCTGAAGTATTCAGCCCGAGGAAACGACCCCCATGGACTTACTGCACGCATGCACTCTGGCAGAGAAGGAACCACTTCAGGATCTACTCAACAGGGTCGTCAGAGTGGCGGCCAAGGCGCCGAGCGATTACGAAGGCAAAATAATTGACTACACCATCGCTGGGCCTATGCGTTGGTCCTTGTTATGACTACCTTGACAGGGTTTAGACCTCGTTCAATCACATAACTCTTCGAGGTGCTACAAGAATATTCGAAGTCCGACAGCGGTTGAAGGCAGAGAATTGACAACATGAACGCACAAAAGAGGTCCAGACAAGATCAGTCTTCGCAACGAACACAAATGGGGCAGTGAGTCCGCTCATCATTCACCGAAGCCAGTAAACAAACTTTCAAGTGAGCACCAGCAACAATACCAGCAGGGCCAACACCAGCCACATCACGCCAAATGGCGCTTGAGGGGGACGAGGCTACAGAGGCCGGGGTGGTCGTGGAAGAGGTCGAGGGGGACCGCGAAGGCAGTATGTTTTCTTCCACGGCCCAGACAAGGGCCACACTACAGCAGAATGTCCCACGGGGGAAAAGCAAAAAAAGACCCTCGAGGCTGAACAGCAATATGCTCAGGCTCCCTATCAACCCGTTTCTCATGTGGCAAGAAATTTCTGGCCATCGCAACAGCAGTACTACCCCATCGCTTCAAACTACCAGCTAGTTCAAATGCTCACAGGCCCAAGCTACCTAGCTCTTCCGGCACCACCACCATTGCCTTTGCAGCAAAGGCAAGTTGCCTTCGTACGACCCCGATAACTACCAGCTCCCCCAAAAGCCGAAGAAAGAGCCAGAGGGTTCAAGTCAGCCAGAGCAGAAAGAAAACTACACCCGCACGTCATTAACGCAATCTTTAGGGGTTCGAATGAACCCGAACATGTTTCCAAGCGACAGCGAAGAGAAGAATTCCGCACCGTCAATCAAATCTGCGAAGGCAGAGTGTTTAAAACTACATGGTCGCATGTCCCAATCACCTTCACGGAAAGTGACATCAAGCTACTTCGCCATCCCCACAATGACCCGATGGTCCTAAGAGCAAACATTGGTAAAAAATTCCTTGCGCCTTCTGGGCAATGATATCGGGAGGATTTTGGTCGACAACCGAAGCTCGGCAGATATCATCACTTGGCACTGCTTCACCCAGATGGGGTTCAATGAGAAAGACCTTCGCAAGGCTGCACATCCCTTTTATGGTTTCGGGGGAAAACGAGTCCAAGCTCTGGGCAAGACAGAACTAAACGTAACGTTCGGTGAGGACCAGACAAGACGCATGGAACTGATTACCTTCGACATTATCGACAATGAGTATCCCTACAACGTGATCTTTGGGAGATCCACCCTGAACAAGTTTTCAGCTGTCATCCATCAAGATTACCTCTGCATGAAAATCCCTTCGGTCGGGGGGGGGAGAGGGGTGATCTCAGTTCATGGAGACCAACGAGAGCCACAGCGAGCAAAGAGCAATTTTTCATACGGACGATCACCATGTCCATATCATAGAACCCGAAGAACTAGAACACAAGCAAATCGCCTCGGTACCGATGAAGCCCATGAAGACGAGAGAGTGCAGCCTCTCGGCCACACCAAAAAGATGCCTCTCCACAAGGTAATCCAGATAAAGCTGTCATTATTGGCAAAGATTTCTACCTCCTGGAGGAACTTGAACTAATGGCTTGTTTTGGAGGCACGAAGATGTTTTTGCTTGGTCCCCAATGACTTGCAGGGAATAAACAAGGAAACGATCGAGCACAGCCTTCGGTCAATCCCAATGCAAAACCAAGAAGGCAAAAGCTTGCCTAATGTCAGACGAAAGAAAAGCAGCGTGCAATGCCGAAGTTCAAAAGTTGCTGGATGCGAAGGTCACCAGGCCCGTAAAATTTGCTGAATGGCTCTCAAACGTGGGTAATGGTGCCCAAGAAGAATGGAAAATAGAGAACGTGTATCGACTTCACCCTACTGAACAAGGCTTGCCCGAAGGATGATTATCCAATGCCAAGGATCGACCACGCTCGTTGATTAGGCTGCTGGGAGCGAAATGCTCATCTTTTTAGACTGCGTCTCAGGGTACCATCAGGTGCGGATGAAGCAGTCTGACGAAGAGAAAATAAGCTTTATAAACCTTCGGGTGTATACTGCTTCGTCACGATGCCCGAAGGGTTAAAGAAACGCCGGATCTACTTTCAACAGAGCGGTTGATGAAGTGCTTGGAGCCCAGAAAGGCAGAAACATCTCAGCGTACGTGGATGATGTGTGGTGATGAGCAAAAAGAAAGAGGACCACGTCAGCGACCTCAAAGAGACCTTCGCCAATCTGCGGAAGCATGGTTCAAGCTCAACCATGAAAGTACACCTTCGCCGTGACTAAGGGCAAATTGCTCGGATGCTTAATCTCTCAAGCTGGCATCGAGGCCAACCCGGAGAAGGTGGCAGCAGTCCAGAATATGCAGCCTCCTAAACACAAAGAAAGAAGTACAGAAACGTGCAGGAAGAATCGCATCCCTCAGTCGCTTCATCTCAAAGTCTGCCAGAAAAGAGTCTACCGTTCTCGCAGTCCTTCGAAGCGGGAACTCTACATGGGGAGAGAAGGAGCAAAAGGCCTTCGATGAGCTAAAGCAGTACTTGCAGAGGCTGACACATAGCAAGCCCAACTCTGGGGTTAGCTCTCCTGTTGTACATCGCAGCTTCTAGTCCGCAGCTAAGGGAGTCCTCGTGGGGGAAACGCAAACCGAAGGGAGAGTCAAGCAGTATATTTATATCTGAAGTCTGTCAAGGGTCAAACTCCTATATTCATAAGTGGAGAAGCCACAAAATCATTGTACCGACCTCGCTGCCAATCAGGAGAATCGCGAAGTGGGCTGCTTCGAGCTTTCAGATATACTGTCGACTTTGTTCCCAGAAATGTCATAAAGTCTCAGGTCCTCGCTGATTTTCGTTGCAAAGTGGACACCAACTGAGACACAAAACTCCACTCCAATTCCACAAGAAGTTTGGGAAATACAATGTGATGGAGCATATTGGTGACAAGGCGCAGGCGCGGCCCGCAATCATCACAGCACCTTCGGGCACGAAGCTACGTTATGTAGTCAGACTTGATCGTCAAGGTCATACCAACAATACTGTAGGAATACGAGGGACTGCTCCTAGGCCTTCGCAAAGCAAAAGCCCTCGGGGCACGGCAGATCATCATAAGCCAGATTCAGAGCTTATCGTCGCCATAACGACAAAACTTACAAGACTAGAAGTTCAGAGCTTGCAAATACTTAGCGACAGTAAGGTCAATGGAGAAACATTTTATTAGGTACTCCGTGAAGGCATTCAACTGGCTTCGCAACAAAGAAGCAGATGAATTAGCTAAGGCAGCAGCAGCCAGAATCCCTACCCTTGGATGTTTTCTACGAGGTCATCAAGACAGGCCCCAAGAACATCCTCGCAGCAGCAAGTCTGCTACCTCAATGCTATTCTTAGTGAAGATTGGAGAGCATGGATTACGGCCTTCAGTAAGGGACACTTCGAGCCTGTGGATAGCAAAGGAAGAGAAGCGCATGCAAGCAATAGCACGAAACTACTGTATCATCGAAGACAAGCTCTATCGAAGCGGAGTATGTGCCCCCTGCTCAAGTGCATATCTATCCTCGAAGGCCAAGAATTACTACACAAATCCACAATGGAATGTGCTCTTCACATTTGGGAACAAGAAAGCTGGTGGCGAAGGCTTTCTGGCGGGGTTTTATATTGGCCTTCGGCCGTGGCAGACACCAACAACCTCGTACACACATGTAGCAATTACAGAAAGCACGCCCCTACAAGCACTTTCCAGCGAACGAAGTACGACTAATACCACCTGTTTGGACATCGTCAGCGCACTGCTGAGACCAGGGGCAACAATGCCTTCGCAGTAGTAGCCGTTGAATATTTTTCCAAGTGGGATTGAAGCGAAGCCAATCCAAGTCATAATGCAGCCTCCGTCCAAAAGTTCTTCTGGCAGAATATTGTTTGTCGTTTTGGAGTTCCCAGAAAACTCACTATGGACAACGGCAAGCAGTTAACAGTCACACATTTCGATGCTTCTGCGAGCAATTGGGCACAAAGCTATGCTTCGCGTCGGTCTATCACCCTAGTCCAACGGAGCAGTGGAGAAGGCCAATGGACTCATATTCACAGGAATTAAGAAAAACATCACTGAATTACCAAAAAGCAGATGGGGAAATGAATTGCCGAAGGTCATATGGTCTCACAACACTTCGCAGTCCGTGAACGAAGTTCTCTCCGTTCCAACTGCTATATGGGAAGAAGCCATGACACCAGAGGAGATAAAACTGGGATCGATCAGAGCAGAAGGCACAGAAGAGTAAGACATGGAACCAACCCTCCAAGAGCTGAGAACGCAAGCCATTGCCAACTGCGAAGACTATCAAGATGAGACACGAAGGTGGAAGAACAAGAACAACAGCCCAGGGGAATCCAAACAGGAGATCTCGTGCTCTGAAGAATCCCGAAGAATCGAAGTGGCAACAAACTACAGTCGAAGTGGGAAGGCCCGTTCCTCACTGTGAGAGCAGAAAGAACTTCGGATTTCAGGTTACAAACCTTGAAAGGCGAAGAAGACCATACTCATGGAATGAAGACAACCTCCAGAAGTACTTCGTGTAGAGAAGTAGAACCAGAAATCTTTAGGATCTTATGGTTCTTTTCCGTCTGTAATTTTTCTTTTTTTCGAATTTTGCCCAAAGAGGCCTATGTAAGGATTCATACTCTTTTCTCACAGGGGAAGCCTTCGAAGAGCCTTCCTAGCTCTCGAAGGCATGATGAATTTAATGAGGCGAAATCCAAATGTAACCCCTTGTGAAATATAAATAAGGTTCCCCAAGAAATGGAACACAAAAATTACCCGAAGCTACAAAACCCTTCGCTTGCAAAGGGATGCAGCTTCCGGGAAGACACTGGCATGCCAGTCAGGCAAGTGAAGTCTTGTCTCAAGTAAGGAAGGCACTCGACCCTTCGCCTCAACTCGCTGAATGACAGTAGTCAATTACCACGACAACGTTCGTGAAGAAAGGATTACAAGGCACCCTACATGCAGGCACTACCCTCTTTCCAAAAAGAAAGACGACCAAAATCTACTCTTGCGACTTCAAAAGCCCATAACAGGAATACTAACCTTCGAACACAAAGGTTCGATCACCAAGAGCCTCAATAAAAACACCAACACACATTTATTCCTTGAAGAAAATGTTACAATCTAGGAGTACAATCCACAACACATTGTGGACAACTGCTTACAGAGACTGAGCCAGTTGAACCATTAAACCTTCGTGATGAAAATAAGAAAGGCCTCTACAACAACCTCAACCTAACAACGAGATCCAGGCTTCTCGACCTCATAGGCTTTAGGCTCGAAGGGGCAAGCGGGCCTCCCGACATCTCAATGATCGTTCTTCGAAGGGGATCCTGGCTTCTCCACCTCACGCACATTAGGCACGAAGGGGTAGGCATGCCTCCTGACAGCACAACAATCAACCTTCAAAGGGGATCCGGGCTTCTCGACCTCACGGATCCATGACTCGAAGGGGGAGGCAGCCCCCATTAATTCGCAAGGATCACTCTCTTAAGGGGATCTTTTCTGCGTGAAAACCTCCAATTGTCTCAAAGCACTTCGTGCCTCGCCTACATGGAATATTAACAAAGAAAACTGGCCTACATAAAGAAACGCAAAGCTTTTCCTACACCATCTTGTCCGAAGGATAGAGATCACTAAAACTCTTCGAGAACAAAAGAAAAGGAGGAGAAAACGTCCTCTTGAACGACTACTCATATTCCACACATCCAAGGCACTCAATGCATCAATCGCTACATCTACGCTCACATATATAGGGTTTTCCGAGGGCACACAGTACCCCGAGAAAACAATGCATAAGATACTATGCAAAGGGCCGACAGTTCAAAAAATCATCCATACCTTCAATTGCAAAGCACCGAGAGAAGACCTCTCAACGGCTTTCGCAGGCCCAGATAGGCCTTAAGGGGGGAGGCGTTCTAGAACAGACCAAACGGGCCCATCAAGGCCTGCGAAGCCTAGACTCAAAGTCTTTCGGAATATCACAAATCGCTTAGCGCATAACAGTCAGAACAATGTCCTCGGCCATCTCGCGCAGCTCATGGTCGGTTGGCATTCGATTATAAGCAGACCCTATATACGAAAGGTTATAACATCACTTTCAAAACATAAATGTTACATGATTTACAACTCAAAAACATAAATGTTACATGATTTACAACTCATTCAAACAAGACAGGACCCTTAAACATATAGGTCGAAGGACCAATGCCTTCGTCCACTCCTATGGGCTCTGGTTTCGAATCAAGAAGCCCCGAAGGGGCCTCGTAAGCTATGCCTTCGTCAATCCTTCGAAGGCATGGAGCTTCTCTACGGGCGCGATGCTCTAACAGCACACGCTGATGCTCCCGTGGATCGCTTTGAAACTGTTGAAAGAATAACTTGCAGTGAGCATTGCATTCTTCGTATTTACGAATCTTATACTGCCAAAACCCTAAAAACAAAACCCAGGCAAATCTCGAAGAGTATTAGGCCCAACAACCACCAGAAATATAATATCCATCTTGGTACATCAAAAGGGGTAACACACCTTCGGTCACCGGCGCGGACTCCGCTCCGGGGACCTACGCGGCAACCGAAGTTTAAGTCAGATTACAATCAACCAAAAATACAACCCGCACATAGCAGTGTAGGATTCTCACACCTCTTCGAATAACATCCTAGGTTTGGCCTAAAAGTTGCGCGACAGTGAATACATCGTCCACAGGTGCAGCGTGACCATCACCCTCCAGAGCTTCGTGATCTGCCATCACCACCCTCGGGCCACTGAGATCCAGGTCTTCCATTGAAGCATCATCTCCTGCTGGGGCGGCGTTGCCAACTGCAGCCTTTGCGTGACTAGCAAGGCAAGTTTCAAGCACCGTCTGGATCTTGGCTTCGATCCGAGCACGGTTCTGCGACAAAAGAGGCATTAAGCTTTCAGAAACTGAATGAAGGTGCAACTCCAAAAGGAAAAAAAAGGTGTACTTACGGAATCAGCGAAACGGTGAGCCTCCCTACCAACAAGTTCTAAGACTGTTAGGGATCAACAGGTTCAGCATGAAATTGTTGGCAATGGCCTTCGCAAGGCTTGGGAGGCGCGAGGGTTCCAGCGTCTCAGCGCTTGGCCACTGGAACCCAGGCTCCTTCATGGCGCGAAGGTCTGACCGGCCAATAGTCTTCGAAGGTTCCTCAGCTGGCACGAGGGCACAGAAGCTAGCTGCAAGAGCGGGAGCCGCAACCTTGGCGTTTATCTCTTCCCAGATATGGCCGCAGCTTTGGAGAACCTCAAGGCTAGCTTCAAGCCAATCATAGAATTGCTCTATGCTACAGGCCTCCAGATACACAGTAGGTGCGGAAATCCCGAAGGGAGCAAAAACTTCAGTGACACACTTTTGCAGTATGGAAGCTCTAGCAAGGTGCGAAGCCTGATAATGATCGAACTCCCTGCGAAGTTCCTCGAAGTCCTTTTCCCGTCTCTTGAGGGACTGCTTAAGCATGTTCTTCTCCTTTTCAACAGCTTCGAGCTGAGGACGGAGCTGTCGCTCCACCTCTAGATCAACATGGGCCTCCTCAAGTTTCTTCTTGACATTATCATAGTCAGACTTTGCAACAGTCATAGCCTGCTCGGGCACCTCCCGATGCTCATGTTCATGCTTTAGCTCTTCGGCTATGCCTTTCATTTTAGTTTTGAGCTCTACAATCCTCCCACAGTCAGAGCTCTTCATATAAGGATGAAGGTTCTCGACGTCCTGGTGAAAAGACCGTGAAGCACATCGAGCTGCCACAAAGGTCTTCAGGGCCAAGTCCTCCACATTGTTAAGGATGGACTTAGTGCCCGTCTGGCATAACTCTTCCTCCATGAAAGGAAAGAAAACCAAACGGCCAGCCTCCTCGAGGAATTCGCATTCATGGCCGCCGCTTTGAAACTGAAGTACACCCTTCGCCTTCCCCCCAATGACCTTCGTGTCACCAGGGCACCCCAAACGAGCAACAACTTCAGCAGGGTCACAAATTGCCACGAACAAGCCACTACAGGTTTCTTCCTTCTCCCCCTCCTTCACAGCCTTGTCAGCACTGGATTCCTCGGAATCCTTCGAGCTACTTTCACTAGAGTCAGGGGAGGAACCGCTGCTGCTCCCAGACACCTCAGCAACCATGTCTGTCGTTTCCATGATAATGTCCCTTCGGGTGTCTCGACCTCCACCTCGGCATCGCTATCTTTTGTGCCGTTGTACGGAACATAGAAGGGATCAGAGGACTTCGCAGGATCAGCCCGCTCTCAGCCACAACGTCCGGCAAACTCTTGTCAGCTTCCGCGGGCGGAGCACATGTTTGCAGGGGGTTCACCACTCCTCGTCCTCATCAATGCTCCCGAACCAGTTCCTCTTCTGACGCTTCAGGCCCTTGCGACGTCCACCACGGCCCCCGCGGCCTCGCGTAGTATCTTCGCTAGACCGGCTCTCCACGGCCTCACTCTCCCGCGAAGCAGCTCGGGGCGGAGCAACCTTTTTGAAAAATCCAAACACACGGTTACGCCGCTGAGTGCCAAGAAGCCTTCGGCTCTCCTTGCTTTGCATGGAAGTCTCCTTTCCCAAGATGCGGTTTGCTCGTTCCTCGGCCTCATCGCCTTCGAGCAGGGCCTCCGTAATACCAAAGCATTGGCGAAAGTCAGGAATAGGAATCCCATTCAACAATTCAGTAACAAATGAAGACACTTCCCAAGATGATTGGACAGGGAACACCCCGCAGATACAATTTTCTTCCACGAGGTGTCGAACGGACATATACTTCAAAATCTTGCGGAGCATATATGTAAACTGAACCCCTTCGGAGCATCTCTCAATGTACGCTTCAAAGGGCTATGCAAGCTTCCCCAGCGACTCGCCAGCTAATCTGGACGCTTCAGGTTCAATGCTATAGCAAAACCACGAAGCACACCAATCGTTGGACCACCTGTTCTTGTAAGCAGTAACAGGCGCAAGTAGGTCGGAGTGGTACACGATGTTCAGACACCCAAAGTGTCCCTCTCTCCGGACCGCAGTCCCGTCCTTGCGAGCCAAAGCAACCCGCGATGGGTAAAAGCAAATCTCTTCGTGCTAGCTGGAATTCCCGTCGTCTTGCAGATCCACAGGAAAAGGCTCAACCGAACAAAGGCGTTCGGCGTGAGCTGGTGCAGCTTGGTCTTCAAGAAATCCAAGGTGTCCACAACAACAGGGTCGAGTGGAAAACGAAGCCTAGCATCGAACATGTCGCAAAAGACCACAACCTCTCCAGGCTAGGGGCGGCTTGAAACAACCCGATTCAGGCAAACGACACTTCGAAGAGTCAATAGCTTCACTCAGACGCTCGACCGCAAAGAGACATCCGACAGCTCGAAGACAAGGGTGTGTCCCTCGAGGCGCAGAGCCGCAGATCGACCATCGCCCGAAGCTTTACGCTTTGGAGCCATCCGAAGTCCTTGTCAACCGAGCAAATCTGGAAAAATAACTCTGGTTTCAAAACTTGAAGCAATGGTTGCGAAGGTAACTAAAGTAGAAAAATTTACATACCTTAGATGACACAAACTTCAGTCCGCAAAATAAGGAGACGAACTTGCGACTTGTTCACGGAGAATGAAAGTGACCCTCCCTTGGGTCCCCCAAAGGTCTTATATAGGGCAATTAACTTTTTGACCGTTAGAAGGAGCAGAATGACCATTTTACCCCCACCACTTCAAAATTTATACACTTGGTGGTCAGAGGGAGGAATTCTGAAGGCCCGAAGCCATGCATCATCGAGGGTTGGCGGTTTGGCCCAAAAGACTTGGCCCTACCCACCAAGGCGCCACTGTTGGGGATGCGGGCTTCGTGCCTAAAACCAAAGGGATTGATAAGCGCACCTAACCACTTATGCAGGATTCGGAGTCAGGGCTCTACGCAAGACCTTCGGACACCTTCAGTCCCTGGGCGAGGGAATCCAAGGAGCGAAGGCTAGCGGGGCCCCACGAAGGGGCCAGCGAAGGCCAAAGGGGCCCGAAGGGCCCAGTGAAGACAACAATGCACGGAGCCAAGCGTGTCCGAAGGGGGGCAGCGACTATGAACTTAGTCAAAGGGAGCAGTTGAGTCAACATGGTACGGTGAGTGTGTTTGTACTAAAATGCCCATGTAAAGCAGGAAATATTCCCCCCGTTGTAGGGAAAAGACTATAATGATATCAAGGCCCATGAGCCTTGACTATATAACAAAGAGAAATGCACAGTGCAGGAGGACGGTTGATTTTCCCCTGATGTGATCTTTTTACACGTGTGCCCTTACTTACCCTTCGAGTTTTACATTTCCAACTGTTGGTGGCATCTTCCATTCTAGGTCCGCCCTCCACCCAACACCGGCGGTGGAGGTGGAAGAGATGACGGAGCAAAGGCAGCGAGGGCGCCGCCAGAGCCTGGCATTGGAGGACCCCTGGTGGGCAGTGGAGGCAGCAGGGGCGTATGGTTTTGATGGGTTAGCATGGGGCGACTAGTAGAAAACAGCTCAATAGTCTCGGCACCATTAGACCCGGTAGGAATATAATAGGAAATAATACTACATTAGTCCCTGTTCTAAAAATGGATACCTCCCGAGACCTTTTAGTGCATGTTGGTAAAAACCAGGACTAAAGGTCTACATTAGTCCCGGTTGGTGTGTTATCACTAGGGTGGATAACGAGCAAGCCGAGCTGAGCTCGGCGTGCGGCTCGTTTAGATAACGAGCCAGCTCGGCTTGGCTCGTTAATTTACTGAGCACAAAAGCTAGCTCGGCTCGGCTCGGTGCGGCTCGCGAGCCAGCTCGAGCAGCTCGCAAGCCAATGCAGCAATAGAAGATGAAGCATTCAATCGGGCATGTCAGGAATAACAAATGCTCATCCCTTCTGGAATCCAATGTACAATATAATTTCGTAAATCAAACCCCAATCCTCCACAAAGAATCGGCCAACCTCTAGAATACAATATAGTTTGAGCTAAATCCTCAAATAAGAGTAAGAGATTAGCAATCAGGAAGCAGCAAGAACGTCAAAAGAGAAGATTCGAGAGAAAGCATAGGTGCGAACTGTTTGCGTTGTGCACCAAAATGAAATAGAAAAAAAATCAAGAATGACCCTTGCTCCAGGATGCATCGTCGTGTGCACGTGTTGTAGTTGATTCCTCAAAGACTTGGTCAGCCTGGCGCATTGGTCGGCCAGGCGCATACGGTGCTCGGCTACCGCAGATCCGCAGCTGGGGAGGCTCGGGAGGGACGGGTGGACTGTGGCGGTGGCATTGAGCAGCTGCTGCGGTGTGGGCCGACGGGATACGTGGAAGAAGAGCTGCAGAGGAGTGAGGAACCGAGCCACCGAGAGAGGTAGGGGACGAGCAGGAGCAGCAGAGCAGGATGGCGGCGGCCTGTGGTGGCGGTGCAGCGCGTAGGAGAAGCCGAGATGAGCTGCGTGAATGGCCGAGTGGGGCTGGAGTTAGCTGGTTAGGGTTTTTTGTGGGCTTTGTTGGGCCGTCGGTCATAGTATATTGTCTGCTGGGCCGGCTCGATTGGCACACGAGCCGCTCGAACTCGCTCGTTATAATAGTGAGCTGAAACTTTAGCTCGGCTCGTTAGGAAAATGGAACGAGCCGAGCCGAGCGAGCTAACGAGCTTCGAGTTTTTCGTCCAGCCCTAGTTATTACTTAAGACTAAAGCTTTAGTCCCGGTTCTAAAGTGGGCCCTCTTAAAGCCTTTTTAGTCCTAATTGGTGTTAGTGTTACCAGCCAGTACTAAAGGACTATTTAGTCCCAATTGATTTTACCAACCCAGAATAAAGGGTCCTCCACGGGTTACTTTATTTAAAAAGATAGCACCCCAGCTAGGCTCACATGTGCTCTGTAGGTGCGGTGGTAATGGAATCTATTCGCGAAGACAGAGGTCTTGGGTTCGAGTCTCAACTAGTGCTCCTCTCCACTAGTGGGTTGCAAAAGAGGGTGGCGGCGGAGGTTGCCGGAGCCGGGATAGAGGTGGTTGCAGGGGCGTCACGTACAAAGACGGGAGGAGCAGAAGATGGAGAACCGGGTCTGAGGAGAAGCCTCAGAGGAAGAAGACGAGTCGGGAAGTTGGATTTAATTCAATGGTGGATGACAGTAACTGACGGTTAAGAAGATTTTTAGTCGATTAAGGAGGAGACACTTCCAGAATAATAATACATAGCTCAGCTACCTGAATCACATATGCACATATGTAGCATAGGTCTACCGGTCCAGCCACCAAGCTTGAAATATAAAAGCCTAACCGATATAGTGATAATTCATTTGGAATTAAAGGTATCATCGCTCTCAACATTGTATTCCCCGTGGACAGCCTCCTCCAATGCTGACAAGTGTGGCCGGACACCTTGAGGACTTGTCATCAAGGAGTCCAGAGGAGAATGAGGCACTGGACCACAGGATGTTATGTGGCCTCACTACGACTGGTACTGGTGGTGACGGTGTGTTCTGCGCAGTTGCCCAGAGAACCTACACGGGTAGTTTGTGTTTGGGGTACGAGATGAGTGTTCTTAACGGTAAGGGCTCCCCTAGGGTCACTATCGTTGCCAGCTGGGGCATGGTAATCCTTCACTGAGGAAGAGGGTGACTCTGACTCTGGTGGTGATGAAGGCAGCGCTGGACAAATTGGGGGAGGTGGTTCCTGATGAGGACAGCAGCAGCAAGGACAAGGTGATCCATTTATGATAGTATTAGCCGTGGATTGTATAGCCCTTTTGGGACAGCAACAGGGGAGGCAGAAGAGCTGGAGACTACTCCAAATTATTCCCATTGCTTGCTAGGTAAGTTCAAAAAAACATCACTCTCATGATCTTTCTTCTACTCCAAATTGTTGAGTGCGGACCTGTGCCGTGCCCTTATTATATATAGTCATGTTTATGTATATGTGGCTGCTGGGTTTTTGTCACTTTATCTATGGGATTCCCACTGGTATGGGCTAGCATCTCGCATCCAGCTGCATGCAGACATTTTGTGCAATCATATATGCAACATAAATGTGGTTGTCTGATGCAAGACCTAAAGCTGAGTGTGGCGCGTCATCAAATAAAAGTGAAGATAATCCTAACCATGCTGAGTTTGATTCTAAGGTATATCACGAGCTAGTGCTTTACAGCTATAGCTTCGATTAAGCACCACAAAAAGGCTCATGAATCTGTCTCAATTTATCAGCTACTTTTGCCATCTATAGATATTCCAAAGTTTTAGATTTTTTTTTCATTATTAATACTTTGTGAAGTATACTGTATTCTTTGAGAACGTGCAAGTTAATCCATATTTTCATTTATAATGAGGTGGTATTCTAGAAATGGCACACTAGCTAAGCATCGGCTTAACATTGACACACAATACATGAAAACGAACTACTATGAAATGAACTTTGTCGATAGTAGAGAAGTGCCATGACACAAAGCAGATGGAAAAGAGTACATTGTCTCGGTATATCTGGAGGCTCTCGTAACCAGGCTTTAATCTGATATGTCAGAGATGTCCACAGAGTGAGAGCCATCCGAATTCCAGACTTCTCCCTCCTACACATTGTGACTGCTCAAATTATTAGTCCATAATAAGATGGATATGACAGGAGAATCAGAACCACTAAGCAGAGATTTTTATTTTTGCGAACATGCATCAATTAAAGGAATAATTCATCATGTCTAGCGTGGCATCAGATGCTGCAGGCAAGCAGAGTAGTCACCCAAACTCCGAGTGCTGATGGTTGAAAACTGCCAGTGTGAACATATATAAAAGGAAGCTAACATGGTTTCCCATCCCATTGTGCTGGAAGTGCTCCAACACCACCTGAATTATGAGGATGATGCTTCTCTAATATCGAGGCATCTAACTTTGTGTCCTGACATGTGGGCCCTATCACGTTTGGGCCCATGTGTAAGTGACTCAAAAGTTAGAGCCAGGCAATAAACCTACACTCACCTTCCACATTCCAAAGCTGATGCGTGCCTATGATCATTGATTCACTGATGAAGAACACACTTGCAGTAGATGGACATTCCTTGGTGTAATCCATAGGTGACTGCTTCGAGATGAAGCAATCCGTTTGGTTTGCAGAATTGTTCGAACCAAAGTGTAATAAATTACATGGTTACATTAATTTAAATTTTAAAGGTCACATCTGAAAAAGATATAGTTTTTGTCGAGTGCTACCTTTTGCATACAAAGAATTGCTTCATATTATGAAGTATATTTAATATGAATGCATTAAAATCTCCCAACTAGAAGACAAACTTAATTGTTTCTTGTGGTTTCATAATGTATATACTTAATTATCTCCTATATTTATTATTTCATTATATATAATGTACATATATAATTGATCTTTTATCTAACTATATGTCACTGTCTCACTATCTCAATGTTAGCATTGCACTTTAAAACTCTACTTGACCACTTCATTTTCTTTTATTCTCAGTGAAACCCTCTATCAATCCTACTAGAAAAGTAGTTTTTGTTAAAAACAAATATCAATTTTCTTTCGCAAGAGGATTATTTATTTTTAATTGTCATTAATGGCACCATGTAGTTGGTTAAAAAATTACTAGCTGCCAGGTTTTGTCTAAATACTATGAAAATTAACAAAATTAGTTGCAATGGCTTAAGGGATCGGATATCAGGACAAATTAAATTGGGGCCTCTGAAAGTGATTATGGAAGCACGATTCTATATGAAAACTGATATATAGTAGCTCCCAAATTAAATAATTCTATAACTTTGTTGACAATATTTTATTACTAGAAGTTTTTTTTCTCGAACTCGCAGGAGAACTACGTATCATTGTATTAATAGAAGAGGAAAAGCCCAACATAGGCCACAAAACACATACACAGACACAACAGACCCACCCACGCACACTCTCCACCACACGAGTACAGATTAACACAGCACATCACCCATCCTTCCTGAGAGCTGAAGCCCAGGAGAAGGACCTGACCACAGCCCAGAAATCATCCAATACCGGTGGCAAGGAGCAGGGAGAGACCCTTAGCTCCTGCCAAGCACCATAACTGGGCTTCATCCTTGATCATGATCAGCACCGCCGCAAGGCTCGGCGCAGCATTGTTGAACACGTAGTCGTTTCGATTACGCCAAAGTGACCAACTTCCTAGGATGATCAGGGAGTTGATCCCTTTCTTCAGGTCTCCAACTCCAATCTGATCAATTTTCTCCCACCAGCAATCAAAGGAGGTACCCTCGGGTTGGGGGGCAAGGTGGGCTAGACCTACCAATTGAGGAAGCTGGAACCAAAGTTGCCTAGCGAAGACGCAACCGACCAACAGATGTTGAATATCTTCCTCTATCACAAAGTGGACATTGTGCCGGATGTGGGAGGCCTCGTTTGGGAAGTCGATCCACTATCCAACATCGTCCATGGGCAGCGAGCCACATAAAGAACTTGCATTTTGGAGGGGCCCAAGATTTCCAGATAACCTCAAAGTAATTATAGTGTTGGGTCTGAAAAATTTAGTTAAAAATAAAATAAGCCTGTAAATAACAATAGAGACGGTCCCTGTTGGATATTTTACATTTTTATAAAATAAAATACATATTTACAAGTACAAGGTTTAGCGCCAAACAGAGATCCTAAAAACAAACACCAGTTGAAATTATGAAATCAGGTATGTTACAAGACTAGTTTGCATGAATAACATTCCTCTTGCATTGCGGATAACTTTGCGCAGGACACTGGTTACACCATTTGATTGAAGGGCTACATACAAATTGTTGCACGTTACCTTTATCTTGTTATATATATAATAGGTAACAGATAGTTGTCTTTCCTAAAAAACAGATAGTTGTCCATCACCTTTAATTGCCATTAGTGACCTATATATGCTAACCTTTAAAGAGTCATTAGTTGACCTCGTGTGGTAGACTGTTTCATCACTGCCATTGTGTGTCACAATTAAAAACCAGCAGTAATACTAGACCTATCAGTTCCGATTTGTGTTATGTAACATGATATGAACCACAACTGATGGCCGTAAGCATAACTGCCAGTTTTTCATGCCTCCATGTTAGATTGGCAGTTGGCGGATATGAACCGTGACACTTTCCAGTTTCTACTGCCGATAGCTTTGCTGAGTGGCCATGAGAGGAGTGAGGATGTGCTTCTTTCGCAATCATCATTCATGTTAATAATGCGGAAAGCACAAATCTGACCATAAATGATTACTCAGGTCAATAATGACAGTTTATCCCTAACATTAAGTATTGTAGAAAAGAGAGCCAAGGATGTACCCCATTTATATCATGCAAAATAGATTTGTCATTAAATATATATACTTCCTTAAATATATCATGTACTCCCTTCGGGTTGGTAAAGGAAGACGTTTAGGACATTGACACGGTCTCCAAAACACAACTTTCGCTAATACTTTTTAGTATATAATATTTGTAAAATATATTTTAAAAGTACTTTTCTAAAACTATATTTCAATACTAATCTACTCATACTATTTTTATATTTCTAAACTTAATACTTAAAAAATTATTTACAGTCAAAGTTTATAAAATTTGACTTAGAATAATCTTAAAACAATATTCTTTACCAATATGGAGGGAGTATCTCAAGCTAGCTAGTTTAGAAATAAACAAATTTGTTTGTCCTAAATGTTACTATAAAGAGGAAGTATATGTCAAGAGGTTATTATAAGGAACCAGGTTGTGTACATCAAACGGGGTGAGGCTGGAACTCTGGAACACGTTTTCCATTATCTAAAAGGCAAAGAATCGGATGCTGTCACTCCATAAGATAGATTGAAGTATTGAACTCGCATCAAACAATTCCACGACTTGACATACATATTATTTTCAACTTACATTCACCTTCATTTGGAGTCAAACTAAAAGCGGACAGTACACTGTTCGGTCTATATATACTTACATGATGGATCTTAATTCTCCAATCTTTAATAAATTGATATGGACATTAAAAATTCCATTAAAGATCAAAATTTTCTTGTGGTACCTTCAAAAATGTGCAACTCTCACTAAAGATATTCTCGCAAAACGTAATTGGACTGGAAGTCAAAAGTGTTGTTTCTACAACTGCATTGAGACAATCAGACATTTGCACTTTGATGCCAAAATGCAAAAAAAATATCTGAAAGATTGTCACTGTGGCTATAGGATTACCCAGTCCTCCCTCTATAAACCATACGTTGGGGAATTGGTTATTAGCGGAAATAAATTTAGATGAGCGGAAAACTATTTTAGTAGGGGCGGCAGCCTTTTGTTGGGCTATATGACGTTGTCGGAATGATGTAATTTTTGACAGTGTCAACTATATTTCTTTTATGTAGGCTGTTTTCAGGGGGCGTATTGGCTGTGGTTTGGGGCATTGTTGCAGGGTGATAGGATAAAGGAAAAGCTCGTTCAGAGAGCCTTGATATGGAGATAATTGCCATGGAGGTTTTCCCAAGAGGTGTATGGAAATTTAAGAATCGACTTTGTCCGTGATTTTTGTTCCTTTGATCTCAGCCAGGGAGCTGAAGAACAAATGTAATTAGCCTAACTTCTAGCACTTCCGCGGAACCACAGAGGCGGGAAATATTTCCATTTTCTAAAAAAAATGTCATTTTCAACTTTAAACAAAATAATCACACAAGCTGGCATTTGAGAGATGCAAATACTTGGAGTGGCTTGTTTGAGGGATATGCTGAAGTGTATGCATCGATCACTTATCACCTCATTGCCTCACAATAAATTGTTAATTATAGCTTAATAATGACCAATGATCTTATCCTCCAAAAGGTTATACCCCACTACTGGAAAAAAAAGACATTCGTCCACGTGCCTTTAGTACCGGTGGTTATATAACTGGTACTAAGGTTATTGTAGTGCCCGTGACGGACCATATTACATTCTAGACAAGATTATTGATATGCAACCTCTTTCTTTAATGCAAGCTGTAATGTGAGCTGATGCATCCTCACTACAAAGTTTATTTGGATGGGGAGTCTTACAGGTAGATAGGTCAGGTCTGAAGTATAAATAACAACAATTGGTAGAGATCACACTCAGATCGAGATGCTCTTTTTTTTTGTACAAGTTATCATGGTGTAAGAATATATACTTTTTGCTTGCTCGATATTATTATTGTACTGGATCGGTACCTACAAACAGATTAGGTCGCCATCTAATTCTGTATGAAAAATTTACGAATTTTGAAATACAATAACATAATTTTAGAATTGCAAAGGTGGAAATTGTATATGATAGCTCGAAATATAGAGCCTGCAAGGATAATTCATTATCTGTGCCATTTATCAGTACAGCTAGTGCAGAAAATATATTTTTCATGCCGACAAATCGGTGCTGTCTCTCAAACACCTGACACGGAGGATAACCCGATATGTATGGGTGTTTTTCTAGTAGTGGCACCCATAACATTTTTGCCATCAAGAATGCAAGATACCTAGGTAACATCAATAGACAAAAAAAAAACTCTTTCATCCTATGTGAATGCATGGGTGCTTATACACTTTTAACCACGTTGTTGTTAGCACACCTTATAAGCACTACCACTACTAGAAATGAGTTTTTTTCTTATGTGTCACTCCCTACACGGAAATAAGGTAAAACCTTTCTGTCGGCCTACGAACAGGAAAATACCAACAGAGATACGTCGACAGGGAAAATATTATTGTTTTTCGGTCACCCGACAGGAATATATTCCCTAACGGGATTTTCTCATGACAATTACAAGCATAACAACAGTGATGGTTGCAGCTAATAGGTTTCTTCTCATCCCTCAACAGGCAGTAATATAGCAATTAGTGCAACAAAACTACAAGAAGTATTAAGTTCAAAGATTTTGATATTAAAGTTCACATCCCTAGCAATCAGTTCAGTTTGCTGCACCTGCCAGCAAGCAAACATCACTTAGCAAGGTTGTTCGGCTTGCTGCAGCTGCTGGCAAGCAGTTCGGCTGCCCATACCAGGTCCAGCAGCTGCTGCAGCAGCCAAACATAATACAAGTCTTTGTCCTCAGACCATACAAGCCATGATCATTCTATACAAAAGAGCTATGATAATTTTGTACAAAAGAAAAGTCAGGCAAGAGCCACTACACATGCTGTTCAAAAGATACAGCTATGTGTTCAAAAGACAAAAGTTAACTAGCAGTCTAGCACCATGGCACCGAGTTGTTTGCCGATCAACCAACAGCCATGCTTACCATATGCCATTGTCATAGTCAGAACAGGTTGGCTCACCGTTGTTGTTGTCAATGTTTTCACCACCCTAGTCTTCCCCCTCCATTTCCTTGTCTATGTCCACAACAGGACTTTTCTAGACATTCTTGTCCTTGCCATCCATGTCGCCGCCATCTGAGTCCTCTCCATCCATGTCCTCGCCATCTGTGTCCTCCCTATCCAAGTCCTTTGCATTGAAGTCCCCATCCATGTCATCGCCTTCCGAATCCTTGTCGCGGGCATTAGATGGACCAGTGGGTAACTGCAAAAATGAACCGGCGTGAGCTTTTTTTTTGCAATTGTTTTCTAAACAAAACATGGGGACATGGCGGCAAAGTTGGCGCCAATTGTGAGAAGTTGGCACGGCAGTGGTTTCACACAAATTTATCTGTGTGGCACATCTAAACCAACAGGGAAAATCATAATATTCCTATGTGCAGATATTAACTGACAGAGTAATTCCTATTGTCCTGTGAAAATGGCCGACCGACAGGACAAATGTAAATCGTTAGAGAAAATAGTCGACCCACACGAAAAAAGCTCGTTTCCAACTTCTAAGGCGTTCTTAATTTCTGAGTAACAAGATTTACACATACAATACCTCTTGAAGAAGCGAGTGTCTATCCCCTTGAAGAAGCGTAAGTATTCTCTACCATAGTGCACCATACCCTATCGTGGTATCGATCTAAATGGCACAACTCCCTTGCATACCCATCAAAACTCTACACCCATTGTTTGAACTATTAAATATAGAAGTCCTCAATTGCAAAGAAGCAAAGGAAATGACCACACGATACACGATCACAACGCAAGTATATAGTGATGCTCTTCATATCCATATATGCATCTTGCCTTCGTATTATATTACTATAAGGCATACCTTCTCCGGTGGCGGCATCGGTGGTGCCTTCTTCTACACATCCTCGTTTGCTACGAGAAACCCGGACACTTGTGGCGCTGTGGGAGCGGGATCGCCAGGAGGATTAGCAGGAGGTTTGAATAAGTCATGGCTGAAAACGCCAAAGCAGTTACCCATTGTAACACCCTAGGCGCCATATAGCCAAAGATGTCACTATACATCCAACCCACAAGCTGGTGCATGAAAACTCAACAACTTCACCCCAGAATAGAGTAAAGCGCGGAAGCAAGAACATAAAGATATTTGAAGATGAGTAGGCAAAACCAACTCCAAAAGATATAAATATTAAATGGCATCCACAGTTTTATGAAACCATAGACTGGAAAACAATAAGGTTTACTAAACAAAAATCATTGCAAGAAGGCAAAAAATAAATTGTTCTTATTGTTATAAAATCATGTGGACAAAGGTGTGATGACGTGCAACTAATCCCTTCCCTCAAAACAATGCAGCAACTCCAGCACCTGGAAAGATAATAGGGGTGAGAATAAATCTCAGCAAGCAAACTGCTTTAACAAGATATTTAAACTACAAGTTCATTAGACAACAATTTAATAAGGGATATAAAACATTTAAGATTTTCACCCATATGAAATAAATGAAACAAACCACAATCACTCCTCAAATATAATTATAAAAAAAATCTCATATTCACCATTATAAATGAATAAATCTCAACTTATTATAGATTATCAACCTCGTGTCCACATGACTTGAATATGCAAGTCACAATGAATGGAAGTGCAATGCATATGCCATGTCCACTACCTCCATACTCAACAGGGTATGAAGTTGCATCGTACGCCTCCTCGGGCAAACGTACGATGTTGTACCGGTATGGTCGCATCCATAGGACTACGACAAACTCCAAGAGCACTCCGGAATAGTTATATGACTTTCTCACCGACCTGGCTCAAATGCAATGCAAATAAGTGCATATGAATGATGATAATGCCATAAAACATCTAAACTTCTTCATATACATTTATCGTGATGCCACGCACCAGAACTCATCCACAAATGTTATAAAACATTGCTTACCCTCACATGTCAACATACGCCGCATATTAGCTCTTCACAATGCAACCATCCGATATAATGAATAAAGAACTTCCAACATATTAAATAAGTTTCTCAATTTCCATGTTAAGATTATTTGGACATTATTCTGAATAGTTAATTAGATGGAGGTAGAATAAATAACAAGTCAAAGCTTGTAGCAAACAACCGCTACATTTACTTGCCTTCAACGAAGATCAAGAGAACACGAGGTTATCATAGTCCAAAGTTACACCACCTTTGTCTCCTAAAACCTAGGTTTTATGGAGCCCACTTGTTTCCCTCCCTTCTCTTCCTTTCCCCTTTCTCCTCCCTTCTCTAATCTTCCAGCAGCAGCAGATCGGCAAGGCCACTGGGCAACCAGGGATGATGTGCCAACGTGAGGATGGAAAAGCCACAGGGAAAAAGAGAGGGCTCGCTGGTTTTAATGGAGGAGAAGTAGAAAATGAAAAGGCTAAGGCACTAGTCACGTGAGGGGAAAAAAAATGAAGGGGCACACAACAGATTCACTGGACGGAAAAGAGGAGACCGACTACTGCATGTTGGAGTTTGTTTTTCTCCAAAACAAAACCAAACTTCATCGTCCTTCCACTTTCCATCCGACATCGAAACTGAGAATATGGATAGCAAAATGGATTAATCTCATCGATCTCTACATATCTACGATCTCGGATGGTTCAAACGAGCTATGGTTCAAAAAGTCAATTTTTTGGTCTTCCTTCAAAGCACCTCGAAAAAGAATATACGTAAGAATTTCTCGGGTGTTACACCCATGCTGTGAGGTACAGTTATTTCCCTGCTAGGTGATAGATGGGTTGTTTTGTCTCCTAGTCTGTATTCACTTGCTGAAGGCGTTATATAAGCCAACATTTATGTGTGCCGCTTCATGATGACTACGACACATCTCATGATCCAAATGCAAAGGGTGACTAAGCGTGCATTGTGGTAGATCACAAAAGGAGGCATCACCATTATCAGCTCAGTATTAACCGATCCAGGCCACGTGTGAGAACGAAGTGTTGAGGTGCATGGATACTATTTAGCGACTACACCTTTTCGGCTCTTGTCACAAGAGAGAAAAAAAATCATGGTCAACTCCTCCTGCCACTGCCTCCAATGCTATGGCGGACCACTCCGAAATTATTCCAAGTTAAGTACCCCGGGACCACTAATCGAGTAGTCAGGCACTTAATCCGGAATAAGCTGGAGCGCCGTCGGATTAAACCCGATTAAACCACATTCTTTTCCCGATCGAAACAACAGCACGCCCACACGAAGGTGAGTTCCAGAGATTACACATTCCACAAATTAACAACAGAAATAATATCTCAAGTTATTACAAACCAAGTTTGAATTGAAATCAGAGTATCAAGTCTTGCAGCGGAAATAAAAGTTCATTGCAGCGGATTTAAAAAGGTTCATTGCAGCGGAAGATGATCTAACGACGATACAAGTAACACCATGCTGAAGCCTGCCACGGTGCTACTCCTCCCGTTCCTCGGCAGAGGACGGAACCCACTCGATGTGCCATCCAGGGGGAACCTGGGTAGGCCAAGTCAAAGCATCGACTGCCACATCCAACATTGTACCTGTAAATCAATGCCACAAGCAAGGCTGAGTATACTAATACTCAGCAAGTCTTACCCGTCGGGTGAAAACTACATCACCGACACCTAGACATGAGAGGCTTTTGGCTGGTGGGTTTGTTTGCCAAAAGCAACTAAAAGTAGATCCTTGCTTTCAAGTTTTAGCTTCATATTCTAATAAATTTAACCATTCTAAGATTAGCATCCTCTCTAACCATACAAGTGGTGCAATACAATTTATTTCATACAACAAGTTCATCAATCTCAAAGTTCCACTTGTTACTCAATGCAGCAGGCGGTCAAGCAGTCTCATTAACCGTGAGAAGCGGACAGTTCGAACCGAATTTTGCTACCTGGCCAGGGGAAACCCAACACACACGGATAGCGCTTGCTATAAAAGGTACAAGCACTTCCCAACCTTTCCCATCGATCCACAATTCGGAACCGGGTCCATTTCCTTAGGATAAAGGTTTACTGCTTCACTCACAGTCTCACGCATATATCCACAAGTGTACGGCAGGGGAAAACAAAGTTTCCAAGGAGAGATGGCTATCGGCCCTAGCTGCTTCAATCTGGTACCGGGCTTACGACTCCCATATATCGGCATGCATGTGGTACGTTCAAAAACTTGACACACTCAACCACACGTTTCGACCTTAATCAATTATCATACACGGACGGGAGATCTACATCTACCATCCCGCCCGTCAATCCTTATGATTCCAACATAAGTAAAGACAAGCAACTCCTATGTCTCGCGAGTGACAGGAAATCACTCGACTTGTAACGGACCTAAGCAATGCTCTATCGATCCTTTCATACTAGTGTTGCAAGTCATAGGTACTAGAAATGTGCAGCTAAGGTATTCATTCAACTCCTTGAAACGTAAATACACAAGCATAGGGAATTCATAGATGCGTAAATTTGAAAGATTGGTTATGCTCGGGGCTTGCCTTCTTGCTCAAGCTGGGGGTTAGCCTCCGGGTTGGTCGATCCTTCGCCGGCACCTTCCTCCGGGATTCCTTCCTCGTCGGCGGGGATGAGATGGTAGTTGCCGTCCGGAATAGTGCCTTCTACATGAGATGCTAACTTATTGGCTGCCTATTGATTCTAAGAGATTAAGGCCTTGAAGGCCATATTCACCTAGACATGCTTAAGTACTATTCTTTTCTTCACAAAAATAGAGTAGAGGGTGTGGGAAATTTTTATTCATCTTTGATGGTGATTGTGTACATATATAAAAGAATTCTATTTATTATTTGCAGGTTAGGGTGCTGTTCTGAAATTTTAGATTCTCCTTATTTTATTCTAACTAATTAACAAAAAGGTTCATTTTTTATATAAATCAATTTCCACCTAGATTCCTTCTCATTTTTGTTTCTCCTTTTCTGCTCATCATTTTTATCTATAACCTTTATGACAGCTACTGGAGTATAAGAGCTAAGCTCACTCCAAAATTTAGCTAAATCTGAGCTACACATAATTTAATAAAAATAATACAGTCTGCTGCCTGCAGAAATGAAATAAATTCATATAAAATTGAAAATTCATCCATATCAGGAAATTTTCCTACCAAAGCTAGTCATAAGCATGAGGAGGGCTCTGGCCAAGTGGTGGCTCAAAATAACCCTTGGACAGTCCTCAATAAATTTCTATCCAAAAACACATATTCATTTATTTGCTAGTCTAAACAGAGCGAAAATTAAGTTTTTGCATTTTTAACAGATGTGCTAACAAGTTTTTAGGCTTCTGGAGAAAAATGTCGATTTTTCACTGCACAGAATATTTTTAATAATTTCTGGACTACAAAAAAGCAGGAAACACATTTTAATTCATAACTGAAGCTACAGTCCATATTTTTAGGTCCCTTTGGACACAAGGTGCCCAAAGTCACTATCAACAACATATCCAAAGATCAACCCTAGCGGAGCTCTGGATTTGAAAATGGTGCACAAGTTCAAATTTTAAAGTTTGAATTTTATTTCAAAAATGGTTCACCAAAAGTATATACATGCTTGAAGGAGATTGGAGGCTACAATCTCACAATCCAGGGAGTATTTTTGTGTATTTTTCTGATTTTTGTACGATTTTTAACGGATTTTACAAGATTCGGGAAAAAAATTAGATCTAGGGTTAAGAATCTTTTTACGCTGGGGACTCTAGAACTTTTAAAAACCTTACGAACAAGTCCCTGTTTTTTGCGCAGAGGACCCGAGAACTAAAAGGGGAAACGCGAACGAGTCCTTGGGCTCGTCGGCGTCATTACGCCGGCGAAACGACGGCGAACTGGGTCGGGGGATGTTGGGGGAAATGGAGAGGAGCTCACCGCGAGTCGGTTGAGGTAGGTCTCGCGGTCGGAGATGAAGCGGCACGGCTTGTCGACGTTGAGCGGCGGCGCGGTTAGCTCCGGCGACGTCGCTAGCGGCCTGAGGTGGTCGAGCGGTGCGCGGAGGGGCTCGTGAGCTTCACGGGACGATGGTGGAGCTCGTCGTGGGGTTCGTCTGCGGCGGGGATGACCGGGATATAGGCTCGTCGTGGAGGGGGTGTTTGCGGTGTTAAAGGCCGAGCAGTGGGGAAAAGCTTCGATTCGCGGCGAGTGTGGCTCGATTCGAGCTGGGTATTGCTCGAGCAGCTAGCGGGGTGAGTGAGCGAGCTGCACGCGCGGGGATTGGAAAGGGATGGAGGGATTCGCGGTCGATTCGAGGTTACGGCGGGGAAGCTCGAGCTCGGGTCACAGCGTCCCAAGGTGGAAGACGATGGAACGAGCGCGGTGAGAGGGAATGGCTAAGTGGTGGATTGAGGGGGAAGAGTGTGCAGTGCTCGGGGAAACGTTTGGGGCGCTAGCGAGCACTGGGGTGCCTCGGAGGCGTGTGTGCGCGTGCACGGGCCGTCGCGGTCGCCATTGATGGCGCGGCGAGCTCGGGCAGAGCGCGCGCACGGGACTGGGCGTCGGAGATTGAGGCGTGGAGAAGTGGAAGATCCTCTGCAGCGCGTTTGGCTCGGAGCGGAGGGAATCTCGCGCGAGGCGGCACTGCGCGACGCGCGCGCGAGCGCGCGGCCACGGCGACGTCCAACCGCCATGATGGCGCTCCGCGGCGCGAGGCAAAGCGGGCGAACGACGGCGAGGTGACAGCTCGGGAGGGGTTGGACAAGCACAAGGCGACAAGCGCCACCCGACGCCGCGGCTCGGCCAGCTCGGCGCGGCCTCCGCCGCTCGCCGGCCACGTGGCGGCCGACGCCCGGCCGGAGCAGGGGCGCGCCCAGGGCCACTGTTGGCGCCCGTGGAGCTCCCGTTTTCCACTCGAATTTTCTCCAAAAAGTTGAACTGAACTTGAAAAAGTGTGAAACTAAAAGTTGGAGTTTGAGAGGTGGGACACAACTTATTTTTGGGGTGAACCTGAATTTCAAATTTTTCGAGCTCAAACAACCCAAATACAAAATGGTGCCCAGAACTGTATTTCGCGTTTTTGAGGGACTAAACTGCAAAATTTTCAAAAATTCCAAACAGTGACTAGGGCTTATTTGTGATGACCGAGAACTTTTATTTTTGGAGATTTTCAAGTTTAGTATAAAATTCTTGAGTTTTCAGTTGGGTGTCAAACCACCTTTGTTTTTGAATTTAAGTTTGAATTTTTGATGGATTTTTTTTTTTAAAATTTTCAACCCATAATTCCCTGTTACATTGGTTTTAAGTGTACTTTTAATTCTTTTGACATCAAAGATGTCACAGCCTACCCCCTCAAGAGGAATCTCGTCCCGAGATTCGATTAAACTTAGGAACAAAGAGGGGAAAGAAATACCTTGGCTTACGAAAGGATGTCGGGGTAATTCTTCTTAAGATAGTCCTTGGTTTCCCACGTGGCTTCATCTTCGGAGTGATGACTCCACTGAATTTTTTACATTTTCACTCCTTTCCTTCGTGTTTGTCTCTCTTTCTCGTCGAGGATTTTAACGGGATGCTCATCATAAGAGAGATCCGGTTCAACCGAGAGTTCCTCTTGTTCAATAACTTCGGTCGGAACACGAAGACACCTCTTGAGTTGGGAAACATGGAATACATCATGTACGGCTGAGAGCTTCTCGGGAAGCTTCACTCGATAGGCCACTGGTCCACACTGTTGAGTAATTTCATAGGGGCCGATATAACGAGGTGCAAGCTTTCCTTTTAACCCAAATCTTTGCACACCCTTGGTCGGGGAGACCTTGAGATACACATGATCACCAACTTCAAACTGAAGTGGTTTCCGCCGTTGATCAAAGTAACTCTTTTGTCGTGACTGGGCGGTTCTCTCAAATTTTCACGAACGATCCTGACCTTTTCTTCTGCTTCCTTTACAAGGTCAGGGCCATAGGTATACCTCTCGCCTGCCTGGGACCAACACAACGGGGTCCGACATCTTCTACCATATAAGGCTTCGAAAGGTGCCATTTTTAAGGCTCGCTTGGTAACAGTTGTTATAGGAGAATTCGGCCAGAGATAAACACTTCTCCCAATTCTTCCCATAATGAATCACACAAGCTCGAAGCATATCCTCAAGTATTTGATTTACTCTTTCCGTCTGCCCATCGGTCTGAGGGTGATATGCTGAACTACGGATCAGTTTGGTGCCTAGGGACAGTTGCAATTGTTCCCAAAAGCGTGCTACGAATTGGGTACCACGATCTGAAATTATCGTCTTGGGTACACCATGTAGACAAACGATCCGATCCAAATAAATCTCCGCGTACCTCTTAGCGCTATAAATGGTATTGACCGGAATAAAATGCGTGGTCTTGGTAAGGCGGTCCACAATTACCCAAATGGAGTCCTGAGGGGTTCTGGGAAGTCCAACAATAAAGTCCATGCTTATATCTTCCCACTTCCATGAGGGAATAGGTAGAGGTTGAAGCGTGCCTGCTACCTTCAAGTGGCTGGCCTTAACCCGCTGGCATGTGTCACATTCCGACACATACGTGGCAATTTCTCGCTTCATCCGAGTCCACCAAAAATTTTGTTTCAAATCTTGGTACATTTTGGTGCTACCGGGATGGATAGAAAATTTGGAGAGATGGGCCTCATCCATAATCTTCCTTCGGAGTTCCGTGTTTTTGGGCACCACGAGGCGATGTCCAAAGCACATCACTCCCTGCCCATCTAGCCGGAAAACACTTGTACTTTTCTTTCACCTTCTCCTTCGACAATTTCCTTTTAAGGACTTTAATCATTGCATCATTTAACTGGGCTACAACAATCTAATCGTGCAAGTTGGGTTCAACTGCAATATGATTGAAGTACCCATGTGGAACAATCTCTAAGTTGAGCTTTGCCATTTCATGACACAAGGTGTCAGCGTAGGACTCCACGGAAAGACAATGACAATGAGCCTTGCGGCTCAGTGCATCCGCAACCACATTTGCCTTGCCGGGGTGATAATGCACACTAAGGTCATAGTCCTTTGCTAACTCCAACCATCTTCGCTGTCTCATATTCAAATGTGCCTGAGTGAAGACATATTTGAGGCTCTTGTGGTCTGTGTATATGTTGCATGGAACACCCATCAGGTAGTGTCTCCACATCTTGAGAGCATGAATAACCGTTGCTAACTCAAGATCATGCGTGGGGTAGTTTTGCTCATGAGGCCGAAGTGCTCGAGAAGCATAAGCAATGACTCGGTTCTCTTGCATGAGGACGCAGCCAAGTCCGGTGCCTGATGCATCGCAATAAACATCATAGGGCTTGGTGCAATCGGGCTGAGCTAAAACTGGGGCTGAAGTTAAATGTCTTCGCAAAGTGTGGAAAGCTTCATTACATTTGTCATTCCACTCAAATTTGACTCCCTTCTTTAAGAGTTCGGTCATGGGTTTCGCAATTCGAGAAAAGTCCGGAATAAAACGGCGATAATACCCAGCTAAACCCAGAAAACTCCGAATCTCGTGGACAGAGGTAGGTGGTTGCCAATCTAGCACCTATTGCACTTTGGTTGGATCCACGGATATACCATCTTTGGAAACTGTGTGACCTAAGAATTTCACACTCTCTAGCCAGAACTCACACTTGGAGAACTTGGCATAGAGCTGATGGTCTCGCAATCTTTGAAGAACAATGCAAAGGTGCTCGGCATGCTCTTCCTCATTCTTAGAGTATATAAGAATGTCGTCAATGAAAACCACCACAAACTTGTCTAGTTCAGACATGAAAACCAAATTCATGAGGTACATGAAGTAGGCTGGGGCATTGGTGAGTCCAAAAGACATGACCAAGAATTCATAAAGTCCATAACGTGTAGTAGAAAAAGCAGTCTTTGGAATGTCACAAGGTCTGATTTTTATTTGGTGATAGCCAGAGCGAAGGTCAATCTTGGAGAACACTCTGGCGCCAGCTAGTTGGTCAAACAAGACGTCAATACGGGGAAGTGGGTACTTGTTCTTAATAGTCACCGCATTGAGAGGCCGGTAATCGATACACAACCTCAAAGAATGGTCCTTCTTCTTCACAAAGAGAGCGGGACATCCCCAAGGTGACACACTTGGGCGAACACAAACCCTTGTCTAGCAGTTCTTGAAGTTGAATTTTTAATTCAGCCAATTCATTGGGTGGCATCCTATATGGTCTCTTTGATATAGGTGCTGTGCCAGGTTGGAGTTCAATCACAAATTCAATGTCCCTATCCGGCGGCATCCCAGGTAAGTCATCCGGAAAAACATCGGCATACTCACATACCACCGGAATGTCCTTTAGTTGGGTTTCTACCATGGTATAGGCACACGCATTGACGCAAGTCCGTTGTGGCAGATATAGCACACTAGGGCCATGCGTAGGCGAGTTTATTTCAACAACTCGTTCCGCAACATCTAGCACAACCTTATGTTGAGTCATCCAATTGGCTCCCCAAAACAATGTCAATCCCTTCCATACCAAGCAGAATTAAATCAGTAGGAAATGTTTTACTTCCCAGCCTGATTGGAACTTTTCGGGTGACTTGGTTGGATGCAATTTTACCTCCCTGCAGTTGATATCACATATGATGATTTGGTATGGTAAGATTTTAGTCCACATTTCACATGAAATCTTGTGCTTATAAAACTATGTGTTGCCCCGGAATCAAACAATATCACAGCAGGTTGAGTGCAGATAGGGAAGGTACCAGTCATGTCTGGGGCTCCCTCGGGTAGGTCGGCCAAGGTGGTGTAGTTGAGCCGTCCTTGTCGGACCTGCACACGCTGCTGCTGTTTGCCCTTGTTCTGCTGATTTCCCGGGCGCTGGTTCTGCTGCTTGTTCTGCGGGCAATCCTTGATGAAGTGGCTGTTACTGCCACACTTGAAGCACTGATAACCGGCTCCAGGGCGAGCTGGCTGTTGTGCGTTCTGCCTTGGCGCGGGTTGCTGCTGCGGCGGTGGAGGGAAACGGGGCGCATTAGGCTGTGGTGGCCTAGCAACCCATCCACCTCGCTGAGATGCCCTGGACTGTCCTTGAGGTGCAGCCGGGGGAACCAAGCGGAATCTCGGCGGCTGCGCGCTCGAGGGTCCAGCGGGAATCTTCCTCTTCTTTTCCGCCTTGTGCACCATGTTGGCGTCTTCTTGGGCGATGGCGAGGTTCACAAGGTCGCCATACGTGGCAGCACGGGTGGTTGCCAACTGAGCCTTCAACTTGTGTTAAGGCCACGGCGGAACCTCTCTAGCTTCTTTCTCGTCGGAGTCGGCGTGATGGACCCGGCATACGGGCACAGACCATTGAAGCCTGGGCGTATTGGAGCACTGTGCGGGTACCCTGGGTCAGAGCCAGAAATTCGTTCAACTTCCGCTCTACCAAGCCGGGCCGAATGTGATGAGCTTTGAATGCAGCCTTGAACTCATTCCCACTCAACCACATGACCCTCCTGCTGCAGGGCCAGGTAGTTCTCCCACCCATAAGAGAGCTGGGCCGCGGAGCTTGCTGCGCCCGCGAACACCACCTTGCGGTTGGAGGTGCAAGGCGTGGCCAGGATGGTGAACGTGGACTCGATGGCTCGAATCCACGTATCGGCCTCCAAGGCTCATCAGCTCGTGAGAATATTGGCGGGTGTGTAGCCAGGAAATCCTCATATCTGGCCACTTGTTGGCTGAGGGGCCCGTTTGACCTCCCTGCTGCCAGCATCTGGTTGTTGCATCATTTGTTGTTGATGCTGCAGGTTCCGTAGAATTTCCGTTTGCGTGGCATACAACTGCTGCCACGTCGGAGGTTGCTGCCGGTGGCGGAGGTCGGTGGCGGCTGCTGCTGCCCCTCAGGCCCTTGCTGGTTAGCATTAGAGCCACTAGCGTCATGACCGCTGCGGGTGATTGCCATCTGCAGTAGGCACTTGGATTAGCCACATTTCATAAGCTTGCATAATGATGACAAGATAGAACGTGACAATATATTGAAGTATACTGCGTAAAAATGACATGTCAACACACAGTTTAGAAGAAAAATTATATCTCCCAAACAGGAAACAAGTCAAATGCTCCAATTCGGTCAGTAACTCGAACATTTCATGCTCTACAACTTTCATGTTGGGGCTCAGATTCAAATTCGGACTGGAACTAAGCCGAAAAAATTCAATCTCTAGCTCTCTGCGTTTGCTGTTTTTCAGCAGGCCGAGCTGTAGTGTTTTGGTTGCCATTTTTATTTTGCTTAACCAATGGGGTTGCAATTTGGTGATCAATTTGTTTGATAATTTCCAAAACAACTTTGTAGTTCACATCACAGCCCAGAAATGAATGGAAAACCCATCAATAATTAAAACAAGGTTAGCTGCAGAATGTTTTTCAACACAGCTATTATAACTTCCATCAAGTTTTGATCACACAACCACATCATTAAATTACATTGCCACATAAGATTAAAAGGGGGAGCTCAACTCCAATCTAGCCTATTACAACATGAAGCCAAAATTTAGGCCTAGCGAAGGAGTAAACTTGCTAACTACCACTTCTAGAAATCATCTAAGTTGTTAGCGGTAGCCTCGCTGCCCATAGGTGAAGGTGGAGCTGGAAGGGGCGGCATGTCATCCTCGGTGTCCATATCGGAATCGGGGGCCTCTCCTTCTCCATCCCCTCCTTCTTGCTCAAGAAGGTGCTGAGCATCATGGGCGGCTAGCATAGCATTTGCATGCTCCAAGGTACCGTGTACCTCCTCAAGTTCATCCCTCGTTTGGGCTAGCTCATTTTGGGTGTTGTTGTGCGCAATGTGGAGGTCATTCAATTGCCTCTCCAAGTCAGCAATCATGGGCATCCCTGGTGGTCACCTCAATGGACAATGAGGTCCTCTCAACCCCTATGTCTCGGGCACGGGCGGACATGTCCATAGCAATGTTGAGCATCTCGCTCTGCGACCGTCCTAGGAGTGCCTGCAAACGGTGGTAAGCTCGAATCCATCTCATCATCAATGCGGCTGCCGCGACGGGGTTCTCCGCCATCCTCAAAGGGGAGCTAAGGTAGCGTCTCATCCAATGGGGATCATCCGGCTGAGTCGGTGGAAACAACCCCAGTAACTGGTGCTCTACCTACTCCTGGTTCTGAGCAACAAAAGAGCTAATGCCATTTAAGGCAGCTAGCTCACACGTCATCTCCATGTGGTGTCCATGAACTTCCACCATCCAAGTGGGGGAGCTAGGACACGGTGGGTGGCGATATACCACCAAACGCACACGAGAACGGGTCACACCGCGGTCTCGGATGATGGTCCTCTCGTACTGTGGCAGGGTAGGGTAGTCGAGTGCCTGCAAAACCGACCACAGAATGCTAGGGAAGCCTTCCCATCCCAAGCAATCTGAGAAGGACACGTCGTTGGGGTAGCTGGCCAAGTCAGCGTGAGCGTCCATTCTGAACCAAAAGAAAAAGGGCAAGGGTGAGAACCGGTTAGCGCCAAAGAAAACAAAAACAGATTCTGGACAGTGTAGTAAAAATTATAATACTCAAAATCTACAAGCTCAAAAATTCTCAGATTTGGCCAGGACATTGTTTAAGTAATTCCAAACAAGTTTCATGTTGGAGGTTTGAGCAGAAACTGTCGTTAAGATGGTGTAAAAATTCAATTTTTATCTCACTGTTCCCAGAAATTTCCAGCAGACAGGGGGTTACCATTTTAAGCATAACTCCAGTTTTACTGAACGTTGAACACTTTTTCGTTTGACAACGTGTTCAGTTTCGAATTATTGGTGCAAACAGATTGGTTTCGGCAGAAATTTGGGTTGTGATTTAAATTTTGACGGCGGTTTCATTGGTCACATGTTGAGGTTCAATATTATTTCAGTGAGATGCAATGCATGAGCGGCCTATTCGTTCTCACCAACACACATGCCAATAAACTTTTGGCCTACGAAGTTAGTGCCGGTGGCTAGGCAATATCCGTCTCTCGCTATATTATCTAGCCGAACTTTTCTAACCGTTTCAACATACGGATTCGCGGTTAGTGTACCTGCAGAAAATTCCATTCCAGAGCATGTATAATCAACCTTTCGTGCCAGCACTCACGAAAGCGTCTCCATTCATTACCACCCACTATAGAGGTGGCACTCCGAACGTTTAACATTGAACGGGCAATGTTCATATGTCACCAAGGCAACATATTGACAGTTTCATACGCTCTTTGAAATAGCGTATTGACTTTGTGCCGCCATCATATTTGCATATGATGCCGTGGTACGCTACAGCAATCGCCGTACCTTGCGCCCACCATGCTACTCTAGTTTCATACGCCATCACAGCGTATTGACTATGTGCCGCCACTATATTTTCATATAGTGCCGTGGTACGTTACAGCAATCGCCGTACCTTGCGCCCACCATTGCGTAAAGTAAATGACAGAATGAAATGTGCTAGAAGTCAGTAATATATTATTTGCCACCTATCATATCGTGATCCCTTAACCCACATAGGCTTCACATTCTAGGTAACATCCTTAGCGGTCCTAAAAATAACCTTCCATCGCAAAGCGCGGGGAAGTACGAGTTGGCAAATTTTATTCAAAAATATTTATTAAAGGTTTGTTGCTCTCTCCGGTGCGCTGTTTCGGCTCTGATGCCAGCTATGGCGGACCACTCCAAAATTATTCCAAGTTAAGTACCCCGGGACCACTAATCGAGTAGTCAGGCACTTAATCCCCGAATAAGCTGGAGCGCCGTCGGATTAAACCCGATTAAACCACATTCTTTTCCCGATCGAAACAACAGCACGCCCACACGAAGGTGAGTTCCAGAGATTACAACATTCCACAAATTAACAACAGAAATAATATCTCAAGTTATTACAAACCAAGTTCGAATTGAAATCAGAGTATCAAGTCTTGCAGCGGAAATAAAAGTTCATTGCAGCGGAATTTAAAAAGGTTCATTGCAGCGGAAGATGATCTAACGACGATACAAGTAACACCATGCTGAAGCCTGCCACGGTGCTACTCCTCCCGTTCCTCGGCAGAGGACGGAACCCACTCGATGTGCCATCCAGGGGGAACCTGGGTAGGCCAAGTCAAAGCATCGACTGCCACATCCAACATTGTACCTATAAATCAATGCCACAAGCAAGGCTGAGTATACTAATACTCAGCAAGTCTTACCCGTCGGGTGAAAACTACATCACCGACACCTAGACATGAGAGGCTTTTGGCTGGTGGGTTTGTTTGCCAAAAGCAACTAAAAGTAGATCCTTGCTTTCAAGTTTAGCTTCATATTCTAATAAATTTAACCATTCTAGATTAGCATCCTCTCTAATCATACAAGTGGTGCAATACAATTTATTTCATACAACAAGTTCATCAATCTCAAAGTTCCACTTGTTACTCGATGCAGCAAGGCGGTCAAGCAGTCTCATTAACCGTGAGAAGCGGACAGTTCGAACCGAATTTTGCTACCTGGCCAGGGGAAACCCAACACACACGGATAGCGCTTGCTATAAAAGGTACAAGCACTTCCCAAACCTTTTCCCATCGATCCACAATTCGGAACCGGGTCCATTTCCTTAGGATAAAGGTTTACTGCTTCACTCACAGTCTCACGCATATATCCACAAGTGTACGGCAGGGGAAAACAAAGTTTCCAAGGAGAGATGGCTATCGGCCCTAGCTGCTTTCAATCTGGTACCGGGGCTTACCGACTCCCATATATCGGCATGCATGTAGTACGTTCAAAAAACTTGACACACTCAACCACACGTTTCGACCTTAAATCAATTATCATACACGGACGGGAGATCTACATCTACCATCCCGCCCGTCAATCCTTATGATTCCAACATAAGTAAAGACAAGCAACTCCTATGTCTCGCGAGTGACAGGAAATCACTCGACTTGTAACGGACCTAAGCAATGCTCTATCGATCCTTTCATACTAGTGTTGCAAGTCATAGGTACTAGAAATGTGCAGCTAAGGTATTCATTCAACTCCTTGAAACGTAAATACACAAGCATAGGGAATTCATAGATGCGTAAATTTGAAAGATTGGTTATGCTCCGGGGCTTGCCTTCTTGCTCAAGCTGGGGGTTAGCCTCCGGGGTTGGTCGATCCTTCGCCGGCACCTTCCTCCGGGATTCCTTCCTCGTCGCGGGGATGAGATGGTAGTTGCCGTCCGGAATAGTGCCTTCTACATGAGATGCATAACTTATTGGGCTGCCTATTGATTCTAGATTAAGGCCTTGAAGGCCATATTCACCTAGACATGCTTAAGTACTATTCTTTCTTCACAAAAATAGAGTAGAGGGTGTGGGAAATTTTTATTCATCTTTGATGGTGATTGTGTACATTATATAAAAGAATTCTATTTATTATTTGCAGGTTAGGGTGCTGTTCTGAAATTTTTAGATTCTCCTTTATTTTATTCTAAACTAATTAACACAAAAAGGTTCATTCTTTTATATAAATCAATTTCCACCTAGATTCCTTCTCATTTTTGTTTCTCCTTTTCTGCTCATCATTTTTATCTATAACCTTTATGACAGCTACTGGAGTATAAGAGCTAAGCTCACTCCAAAATTTAGCTAAATCTGAGCTACACATAATTTATAAAAAATAATACATTCTGCTGCCTGCAGAAATGAAATAAATTCATATAAAATTGAAAAATTCATCCAAATCAGGAAATTTTCCTACCAAAGCTAGTCATAAGCATGAGGAGGGCTCTGGCCAAGTGGTGGCTCAAAATAAACCTTGGACAGTAACTCAATAAATTTCTATCCAAAAAACACATATTCATTTATTTGCTAGTCTAAACAGAGCAAAAATTAAGTTTTTGCATTTTTAACAGATGTGCTAACAAGTTTTTAGGCTTCTGGAGAAAAAATGGCGATTTTTCACTGCACAGATTACTTTTAATAATTTCTGGACTATAAAAGGCAGGAAACACATTTTAATTCATAACTGAAGCTACAGTCTATATTTTTTAGGTCCCTTTGGACACAAGGTGCCCAAAGTCACTATCAACAACATATCCAAAGATCAACCCTAGGCGAGCTCTGGATTTGAAATGGATGCACAAGTTTCAAATTTTACAGTTTGAATTGTAATTCAAAAATGGTTCACCAAAAGTATATACATGCTTAAAGGAGATTGGAGGCTACAATCTCACAAATCCAGGGAGTATTTTTGTGCATTTTTCTGATTTTTTGTACGATTTTTAACGGATTTTACAAGATTTCGGAAAAAATTAGATCTAGGGTTAAGAATCTTTTTACGCTGGGGACTCTAGAACTTTTAAAAACCTTACGAACAAGTCCCTGGTTTTTGCGCAGAGGACCCGAGAACTAAAAGGGAAACGCGAACGAGTCCTTGGGCTCGTCGGCGTTGTTACGCCGGCGAAACGACGGCGAACTGCGGTCGGGGGATGTTGGCGGGAAATGGAGAGGAGCTCACCGCGAGTCGGTTGAGGTAGGTCTCGCGGTCGGAGATGAAGCGGCACGGCTTGTCGACGTTGAGCGGCGGCGCGGTTAGCTCCGGCGACGTCGCTAGCGGCCATGAGTGGTCGAGCGCGTGCGCGGAGGGGCTCGTGAGCTTCACGGACGATGGTGGAGCGTCGTGTGGGGTTCGTCTGCGGCGGGGATGACCGGGATATAGGGCTCGTCGTGGAGGGGGTGTTTGCGGTGTTAAAGGCCCGAGCAGTGGGGAAAAGCTTCGATTCGCTGTGGCGAGATTCGAGCTGGGTATTGCTCGAGCAGCTAGCGGGGGTGAGTGAGCGAGCTGCACGCGCGGGGATTGGGAAAGGGATGGAGATATTCGCGGTCGATTTCGAGGTTGCGGCGGGGAAGTCGAGCTCGGTTCACAGCGTCCCGAGGTGGAAGACGATGGGAACAAGTGAGCGCGGTGAGAGCTGTGATGGCTAAGTGTGGACTGAGCGGGAAGAGTGCTGCAGTGCTCGGGCGAAACGTATTGGGGGCCGCTAGCGAGCACTGGGGTGCCTCGGAGGCGTGTCATGTGCGCCTGTCACGGGCCGTCGGTCGCCATTGATGGCGCGGCGAGCTCGGGCAGAGCCGCGCACGGGACTGCCGGCGTCGGAGATTGAGGCGTTGGAGAAGTGTTGGAAGATCCTCTGCAGCAGGCGCGTTCGGCTCGAGCGGAGGGAATCTGTCGCGCCGACGGCCGGCGGCACTGCGCGACGCCGCGCTGCGCGAGCGCGCGCCACGGGCACCGGGCGACGTCCAAACCGCCACTGATGGGTCCGCTCCGAGGCAAAGCGCGGGCAAAGCCGGCGAACGAACGGACGGCAGCAAGGGTGACGAGTCGGGAGGCCGTATTGGACAAGCACAAGGCGACAAGCGCCACCCGACGCCGCGCGCTCGGCCAGCTCGGCGCGGCCTCCGCCGCTCGCGTGCCACGTGGCGCCCGACGCGCCCGGCCGGAAGCAGCGGGCGCGCCAGGGCCATGTTGCCCGCGCCTGAGCTCCCCGTTTTCCACCTCGAATTTTCTCCAAAAAGTTGGAACTGAACTTGAAAAAGTGTGAAATAAAAGTTGAGTTTGAGAGGTGGGACACAACTTTATTTTGGTCAGTGAACATGAAATTTCAATTTTTTCGAGCTCAAACAACCCAAATACAAAATGCGTGCCAGAACTGTATTTCGAGTGTCTTGAGGAACTAACTGCAAAATTCTTCAAAAATTCCAAAACAGTGACTAGGGCTATTTGTGAATACCGACACTTTTATTTTTGGAGATTTCAAGTTTAGCATAAAAATTCCTTGAGTTTCCAGTTGGGTGTCAAACCACCTTTGTTTTTGAATTTAACGTTTTTGAATTTTTGATGATTTTTGTGTGTGTGGTGAGAGAATTTTCAACCCATATTTTCCCTGTTACATTGGTTTTAAGTGTACTTTTAATTCTTTTGACATCAAAGATGTCACAAATGCCGATTTCAACCTCTGCCCCAGCCGTGACCTACTCGACCGCCACGTCCTCTACCCCTCCCTCCACTTATTTCGAAGGTTGCTTGCCCCGCCACTGGCCCCACACACTGAGGTCCTCCACCACCTGACTCCACTCCCCCAACCGGCTACCTCCGCTCCCCTGCATTTTCTCCTGCCAACCACAACCAGCCACCCCCATCCCTCTAAACCGCGAATGCACAAATCCCGCTACCTGAAACCCTAACTAAAATGGAGCTCGCCTGAGTTCGAATCATCGCTGGAGAAGAAGGCGCAAATGAAGGTGC
>JACEFO010002786.1:0-88066 GCA_015342445.1 Digitaria exilis
GAGCCAAGCGTGTCCGAAGGGGGGCAGCGACTATGAACTTAGTCAAAGGGAGCAGTTGAGTCAACATGGTACGGTGAGTGTGTTTGTACTAAAATGCCCATGTAAAGCAGGAAATATTCCCCCGTTGTAGGGAAAAGACTATAATGATATCAAGGCCCATGAGCCTTGACTATATAACAAAGAGAAATGCACAGTGCAGGAGGACGGTTGATTTTCCCCTGATGTGATCTTTTTACACGTGTGCCCTTACTTACCCTTCGAGTTTTACATTTCCAACTGTTGGTGGCATCTTCCATTCTAGGTCCGCCCTCCACCCAACACCGGCGGTGGAGGTGGAAGAGATGACGGAGCAAAGGCAGCGAGGGCGCCGCCAGAGCCTGGCATTGGAGGACCCCTGGTGGGCAGTGGAGGCAGCAGGGGCGTATGGTTTTTGATGGGTTAGCATGGGGCGACTAGTAGAAAACCTCAATAGTCTCGGCACCATTAGACCCGGTAGGAATATAATAGGAAATAATACTACATTAGTCCCTGTTCTAAAAATGGATACCTCCCGAGACCTTTTAGTGCATGTTGGTAACACCCAAACCAGGGAGGGGGACTTTTTTTTAAAAGGGTTCTACCCATTTATTACGCGGTTCCCGGTTAGGTTGTGTTATCACTAGGGTATAACGAGCAAGCCAGCCGGTGAGCTCGGCGTTTGGCGGCTCCGTTTTAGACTAACGAGCCAGCGCGGCTTGGCTCCGGTTATTTTACCTGACCACAAAAGCTAGCCTCGGCTCGGCTCCGGTTGCGGCTCGCGAGCCAGCTCGACACGCTCGCAAGCCAATGCCCCAGCAATAGAAGATGAAGCATTTCAATCCGGGACATGTTCAGGGAAATAACAAATGCCTTCATCCCTTCTGGAATCCAATGTACAAAAATTCGTAAATCAAAGCCCAATCCTCCACAAAGAATCGACTACCCAACCTCTAGAATACAATCATAGTTTGAGCATAAATCCTCAAATAAGAGTAAGAGATTAGCAATCAGGAAGCAGCAAGAACGTCAAAAGAGAAGATTCGAGAAAGCATAGGTGCGAGACTGTTTGCGTTGTGCACCAAAATGAAATAGAAAAAAATCAAGATCAATGACCCTCTGCCTCAGGATGCCTCGTCGTGTGCACGTGTTGTCAGTTGATTCCTCAAAGACTTGGTCAGCCGGCGCATTGGGTGGCCAGGCGCATACGGTGCTCGGCTACCGCAGATCCGCAGCGTGGGGAGGGCTCGGGAGGGACGGGTGACCTGCCGGCCGGTGGCGATTGAGCAGCTGCTGCGGATGTGGGCCGACGGGTACGTGGAAGAGAGCTGCAGAGGAGTGAGGAACCGAGCCACCGAGAGAGGTAGGGGACGAGCAGGAGCAGCAGAGCAGGATGGCGGCGGCCTGTGGTGGCGGGTGCAGCGCGTAGGAGAAGCCGAGATGAGCTGCGTGAGATGCCGAGTGGGGCTGAGTTAGCTGGTTATGGTTTTTTTGTGGGCTTGTTGGCCACGTCGCGTCATAGTATATTGTCTGCTTGGGCCGGCTCGATTTGGCACACCGAGCCGCTCTCGAAATCGCTCGTTATAATAGCGTAGCTGAAACGTTAGCTCGGCTCGTTAGGAAAATGGAACGAGCCGAGCCGAGCGAGCTAACGAAGCTTCCGAGTTTTTCATCCAGCCCTAGTTATTACTTAAGAACTAAAGCTTTAGTCGCCGGTTCTTAAAGTGGGGCCCTCTTAAAGCCTTTTTAGTCCTAATTGGTGTTAAGTGTTACCAGCCAGTACTAAAGGACTATTTAGTCCCAATGATTTTACAACCCAGAATAAAGTATCCTCCACGCGTGTTACTTTATTTAAAAAGATAGCACTCCCAGCTAGGCTCACATGTGCTCTGTAGGTGCCGGTGTTGATAATGCGAATCTATTCGCGAAGACAGAGGTCTTGGGTTCGCAGTCTCAACTAGTGCTCCTCTCAGACTAGTGGTGTTCGCAAAATCGAGGGTGGCGGCGGCGGAGGTTGCCGAGCCGGATAGAGGTGGTTGCAGGGGCGTCACGTAGAAAGACGGGAGGAGCAGAAGGCCATGAGAACCGGGTCTGGAGGAGAAGCCTCAGAGGAAGAAGACGAGTCGGGAAGTTGGATTTAATTCATGGTGGATGACAGTAACTCGACGGTTAAGAAGATTTTTAGTCGATTAAGGAGGAGACACTTCCAGAATAATAATACATAGCTCAGCTACTGAATCACATATATGCACCATATGTAGCATAGGTCTACCGGTCCAGCCACCAAGCTTGAAATATAAAAGCCTAACCGATATAGTGATAATTCATTTGGAAATTAAAGGTATCATCGCTCTCAACATTGTATTCCCCGTGGACAGCCTCCTCCAATGCTGACAAGTGTGGCCGGACACCTTGAGGACTTGTCATCAAGGAGTCCAGAGGGAATGAGGCACTGGACCACAGGATGTTATGTGGCCTCACTTACGACTGGTACTGGTGGTGACGGTGTGTTCTGCGCAGTTGCCCAGAGAACCTACACGGGTAGTTTGTGTTTTGGGGTACGAGATTGAGTGTTCTTAACGCGTAAGGGCTCCCCTCAGGGTCACTATACCCTGCCAGCTGGGGCATGGTAATCCTTCACTGAGAGGAAGAGGGTGACTCTGACTCTGGTGGTGATGAAGGCAGCGCTGGACAAATTGGGGGAGGTGGTTTCCTGATGAGGACAGCAGCAGCAAGGACAAGGTGATCCATTTATGATAGTATTAGCCGTGGATTGTACTAGCCCTTTTGGGACAGCAACAGGGAGGACAGAAGAGCTGGAGACTACTCCAATTATTATTCCCATTGCTTGCTAGGTAAGTTCAAAAAAAACATCACTCTCATGATCTTTCTTACTCACTCCAAATTGTTGAGTGCGGACCTGTGCCGTGCCCTTATTATATATAGTCATGTTTATGTATATGTGGCTGCTGGGTTTTTGTCACTTTATCTATGGGCATTCCCACTGGTATGGGCTAGCATCTCGCATCCAGCTGCATGCAGACATTTTGTGCCAATCATATATAGCAACATAAATGTGGTTGTTCTGATGCAAGACCTAAAGCTGAGTGTGGCGCGTCATCAAAATAAAAGTGAAGATAATCCTAACCATGCTGAGTTTGATTCTAAGGTATATCCACGAGCTAGTGCTTTACAGCTATAGCTTCGATTAAAGCACCACAAAAAGGCTCATGAATCTGTCTCAATTTTATCAGCTACTTTTGCCATCTATAGATATTCCAAAGTTTTAGATTTTTTTTTTCATTATTAATACTTTGTGAAGTATACTGTATTCTTTGAGAACGTGCAAGTTAATCCATATTTTTCATTTATAATGAGGTGGTATTCTAGAAATGGCACACTAGCTAAGCATCGGCTTAACATTGACACACAATACATGAAAACGAACTACTATGAAATGAACTTTGTCGATAGTAGAGAAGTGCTGCCATGACACAAAGCAGATGGAAAAGAGTACATTGTCTCGGTATATCTGGAGGCTCTCGTAACCAGGCTTTAATCTGATATGTCAGAGATGTCCACAGAGTGAGAGCCATCCGAATTCCAGACTTCTCCCTCCTACACATTGTGACTGCTCAAATTATTAGTCCATAATAAGATGGATATGACAGGAGAATCAGAACCACTAGCAGAGATTTTATTTTTGCGAACATGCATCAATTAAAGGAATAATTCATCATGTCTAGCGTGGCATCAGATGCTGCAGGCAAGCAGAGTAGTCACCCCAAACTCCGAGTGCTGATGGTTGAAAACTGCCAGTGTGAACATATATAAAAAGGAAGCTAACATGGTTTCCCATCCCATTGTGCTGGAAGTGCTCCAACACCACCTGAATTATGAGGATGATGCTTCTCTAAATATCGAGGCATCTAACTTTGTGTCCTGACATGTGGGCCCTATCACGTTTGGGCCCATGTGTAAGTGACTCAAAAGTTAGAGCCAGGCAATAAACCTACACTCACCTTCCACATTCCAAAGCTGATGCGTGCCTATGATCATTGATTCACTGATGAAGAACACACTTGCAGTAGATGGACATTCCTTGGTGTAATCCATAGGTGACTGCTTCGAGATGAAGCAATCCGTTTGGTTTGCAGAATTGTTCGAACCAAAGTGTAATAAATTACATGGTTACATTAATTTAAATTTTAAAGGTCACATCTGAAAAAGATATAGTTTTTGTCGAGTGCTACCTTTTGCATACAAAGAATTGCTTCATATTATGAAGTATATTTAATATGAATGCATTAAAATCTCCCAACTAGAAGACAAACTTAATTGTTTCTTGTGGTTTCATAATGTATATACTTAATTATCTCCTATATTTTATTATTTCATTATATATAATGTACATATATAATTGATCTTTTATCTAACCTATATGTCACTGTCTCACTATCTCAATGTTAGCATTGCACTTTAAAACTCTACTTGACCACTTCATTTTCTTTTATTCTCAGTGAAAACCCTCTATCAATCCTACTAGAAAAGTAGTTTTTTTTGTTAAAAACAAATATCAATTTTCTTTCGCAAGAGGATTATTTATTTTTAATTGTCATTAATGGCACCATGTAGTTGGTTTAAAAAATTACTAGCTGCCAGGTTTTGTCTAAATACTATGAAAATTAACAAAATTAGTTGCAATTGCTTAAGGGATCGGATATATCAGGACAAATTAAAATGGGGCCTCTGAAAGTGATTATGGAAGCACGATTCTATATGAAAACTGATATATAGTAGCTCCCAAATTAAATAATTCTATAACTTTTGTTGACAATATTTTTATTACTAGAAGTTTTTTTTCTCGAACTCGCAGGAGAACTACGTATCATTGTATTAATAGAAGAGGAAAAGCCCAACATAGGCCACAAAACACATACACAGACACAACAGACCCACCCACGCACACTCTCCACCACACGAGTACAGCGATTAACACAGCACATCACCCATCCTTCCTGAGAGCTGAAGCCCAGGAGAAGGACCTGACCACAGCCCAGAAATCATCCAATACCGTAAGCCTGGCAAGGAGCAGGGAGAGACCCTTAGCTCCTGCCAAGCACCATAACTGGGCTTCATCCTTGATCATGATCAGCACCGCCGCAAGGCTCGGCGCAGCATTGTTGAACACGTAGTCGTTTCGATTACGCCAAAGTGACCAACTTCCTAGGAATGATCAGGAGTTGATCCCTTTCTTCAGGTCTCCAACTCCAATCTGATCAATTTTCTCCCACCAGCAATCAAAGGAGGTACCCTCGGTTGGGGGGCAAGGTGGGCTAGACCTACCAATTGAGGGAAGCTGGAACCAAAGTTGCCTAGCGAAGACGCAACCGACCAACAGATGTTGAATATCTTCCTCTATCACAAAGTGGACATTGTGCCGGATGTGGGAGGCCTCGTTTGGGAAGTCGATCCACTATCCAACATCGTCCCATGGGCAGCGAGCCACATAAAGAACTTGCATTTTGGAGGGGCCCAAGATTTCCAGATAACCTCAAAGTAATTATAGTGTTGGGTCTGAAAAATTTAGTTAAAAATAAAAATAAGCCTGTAAATAACAATAGAGACGGTCCCTGTTGGATATTTTACATTTTTTATAAAATAAAATACATATTTACAAGTACAAGGTTTAGCGCCAAAACAGAGATCCTAAAAACAAACACCAGTTGAAATTATGAAATCAGGTATGTTACAAGACTAGTTTGCATGAATAACATTCCTCTTGCATTGCGGATAACTTTGCGCAGGACACTGGTTACACCATTTGATTGAAGGGCTACATACAAATTGTTGCACGTTACCTTTATCTTGTTATATATATAATAGGTAACAGATAGTTGTCTTTCCTAAAAAACAGATAGTTGTCCATCACCTTTAATTGCCATTAGTGACCTATATATGCTAACCTTTAAGAGTCATTAGTTGACCTCGTGTGGTAGGACTGTTTCATCACTGCCATTGTGGTGTCACAATTAAAAACCAGCAGTAATACTAGACCTATCAGTTCCGATTTGTGTTTATGTAACATGATATGAACCACAAACTGATGGCCGTAAGCATAACTGCCAGTTTTTCATGCCTCCTTTAGATTGGCAGTTGGCGGATATGAACGTGACACTTTCCAGTTTCTACTGCCGATAGCTTTGCTGAGTGCCATGAGGAGTGAGGATGTGCTTCTTTCGCAATCATCATTCATGTTAATAATGCGGAAAGACAAAATCTGACCATAAATGATTACTCAGGTCAATAATGACAGTTTATCCCTAACATTAAGTATTGTAGAAAGAGAGCCAAGGATGTACCCCATTTATATCATGCAAAATAGATTTGTCATTAAAATATATATACTTCCTTAAATATATCATGTACTCCCTTCGGGTTGGTAAAGGAAGACGTTTAGGACATTGACACGGTCTCCAAAACACAACTTTCGCTAATACTTTTTAGTATATAATATTTGTAAAATATATTTTAAAAGTACTTTTCTAAAACTATATTTCAATACTAATCTACTCATACTATTTTTATATTTCTAAACTTAATACTTAAAAAATTATTTACAGTCAAAGTTTATAAAATTTGACTTAGAATAATCTTAAAAACAATATTCTTTACCAATATGGAGGGAGTAATCTCAAGCTAGCTAGTTTAGAAATAAACAAATTTGTTTGTCCTAAATGTTACTATAAAGAGGAAGTATATGTCAAGAGGTTATTATAAGGAACCAGGTTGTGTACATCAAACGGGGTGAGGCTGGAACTCTGGAACACGTTTTCCATTATCTAAAAGGCAAAGAATCGGATGCTGTCACTCCATAAGATAGATTGAAGTATTGAACTCGCATCAAACAATTCCACGACTTGACATACATATTATTTTCAACTTACATTCACCTTCATTTGGAGTCAAACTAAAAGCGGACAGTACACTGTTCGGTCTATATATACTTACATGATGGATCTTAATTCTCCAATCTTTTAATAAATTGATATGGACATTAAAAATTCCATTAAAGATCAAAATTTTCTTGTGGTACCTTCAAAAATGTGCAACTCTCACTAAAGATATTCTCGCAAAACGTAATTGGACTGGAAGTCAAAAGTGTTGTTTCTACAACTGCATTGAGACAATCAGACATTTGCACTTTGATGCCAAAATGCAAAAAAAATATCTGAAAGATTGTCACTGTGGCTATAGGATTACCCAGTCCTCCCTCTATAAACCAATACGTTGGGGAATTGGTTATTAGCGGAAATAAATTTAGATGAGCGGAAAACTATTTTAGTAGGGGCGGCAGCCTTTTGTTGGGCTATATGACGTTGTCGGAATGATGTAATTTTTGACAGTGTCAACTATATTTCTTTTATGTAGGCTGTTTTCAGGGGGCGTATTGGCTGTGGTTTGGGGCATTGTTGCAGGGTGATAGGATAAAGGAAAAGCTCGTTCAGAGAGCCTTGATATGGAGATAATTGCCATGGAGGTTTTCCCAAGAGGTGTATGGAAATTTAAGAATCGACTTTGTCCGTGATTTTTGTTCCTTTGATCTCAGCCAGGGAGCTGAAGAACAAATGTAATTAGCCCTAACTTCTAGCACTTCCGCGGAACCACAGAGGCGGAAATATTTCCATTTTCTAAAAAAAAATGTCATTTTCAACTTTAAACAAAATAATCACACAAGCTGGCATTTGAGAGATGCAAATACTTGGAGTGGCTTGTTTGAGGGATATGCTGAAGTGTATGCATCGATCACTTATCACCTCATTGCCTCACAATAAATTGTTAATTATAGCTTAATAATGACCAATGATCTTATCCTCCAAAAGGTTATACCCCACTACTGGAAAAAAAAAGACATTCGTCCACGTGCCTTTAGTACCGGTGGTTATATAACTGGTACTAAGGTTATTGTAGTGCCCGTGACGGACCATATTACATTCTAGACAAGATTATTGATATGCAACCTCTTTCTTTAATGCAAGCTGTAATGTGAGCTGATGCATCCTCACTACAAAGTTTATTTGGATGGGGATCTTACAGGTAGATAGGTCAGGTCTGAAGTATAAATAACAACAATTGGTAGAGATCACACTCAGATCGAGATGCTCTTTTTTTTGTACAAGTTATCATGGTGTAAGAATAATACTTTTGCTTGCTCGATATTATTATTGTACTGGATCGGTACCTACAAACAGATTAGGTCGCCATCTAATTCTGTATGAAAAATTTACGAATTTTGAAATACAATAACATAATTTTAGAATTGCAAAGGTGGAAATTGTATATGATAGCTCGAAATATAGAGCCTGCAAGGATAATTCATTATCTGTGCCATTTATCAGTACAGCTAGTGCAGAAATATATTTTTCATGCCGACAAATCGGTGCTGTCTCTCAAACACCTGACACGGAGGATAACCCGATATGTATGGGTGTTTTTCTAGTAGTGGCACCCATAACATTTTTGCCATCAAGAATGCAAGATACCTAGGTAACATAATAGACAAAAAAAACTCTTTCATCCTATGTGAATGCATGGGTGCTTATACACTTTTAACCACGTTGTTGTTAGCACACCTTATAAGCACTACCACTACTAGAAATGAGTTTTTTTCTTATGTGGTCACTCCCTACACGGAAATAAGGTAAAACCTTTCTGTCGGCCTACGAACAGGAAAATACCAACAGAGATACGTCGACAGGGAAAATATTATTTGTTTTCGGTCACCCGACAGGAATATATTCCCTAACGGGATTTCTCATGACAATTACAAGCATAACAACAGTGATGGTTGCAGCTAATAGGTTTCTTCTCATCCCTCAACAGGCAGTAATATAGCAATTAGTGCAACAAAACTACAAGAAGTATTAAGTTCAAAGATTTTGATATTAAAGTTCACATCCCTAGCAATCAGTTCAGTTTGCTGCACCTGCCAGCAAGCAAACATCACTTAGCAAGGTTGTTCGGCTTGCTGCAGCTGCTGGCAAGCAGTTCGGCTGCCCATACCAGGTCCAGCAGCTGCTGCAGCAGCCAAACATAATACAAGTCTTTGTCCTCAGACCATACAAGCCATGATCATTCTATACAAAAGAGCTATGATAATTTTGTACAAAAGAAAAGTCAGGCAAGAGCCACTACACATGCTGTTCAAAAGATACAGCTATGTGTTCAAAAGACAAAAGTTAACTAGCAGTCTAGCACCATGGCACCGAGTTGTTTGCCGATCAACCAACAGCCATGCTTACCATATGCCATTGTCATAGTCAGAACAGGTTGGCTCACCGTTGTTGTTGTCAATGTTTTCACCACCCTAGTCTTCCCCCTCCATTTCCTTGTCTATGTCCACAACAGGACTTTTCTAGACATTCTTGTCCTTGCCATCCATGTCGCCGCCATCTGAGTCCTCTCCATCCATGTCCTCGCCATCTGTGTCCTCCCTATCCAAGTCCTTTGCATTGAAGTCCCCATCCATGTCATCGCCTTCCGAATCCTTGTCGCGGGCATTAGATGGACCAGTGGGTAACTGCAAAATGAACCGGCGTGAGCTTTTTTTTTGCAATTGTTTTCTAAACAAACATGGGGACATGGCGGCAAAGTTGGCGCCAATTGTGAGAAGTTGGCACGGCAGTGGTTTCACACAAATTTATCTGTGTGGCACATCTAAACCAACAGGGAAAATCATAATATTCCTATGTGCAGATATTAACTGACAGAGTAATTCCTATTGTCCTGTGAAAATGGCCGACCGACAGGACAATGTAAATCGTTAGAGAAAATAGTCGACCCACACGAAAAAAGCTCGTTTCCAACTTCTAAGGCGTTCTTAATTTCTGAGTAACAAGATTTACACATACAATACCTCTTGAAGAAGCGAGTGTCTATCCCCTTGAAGAAGCGTAAGTATTCTCTACCATAGTGCACCATACCCTATCGTGGTATCGATCTAAATGGCACAACTCCCTTGCATACCCATCAAAACTCTACACCCATTGTTTTGAACTATTAAATATAGAAGTCCTCAATTGCAAAGAAGCAAAGGAAATGACCACACGATACACGATCACAACGCAAGTATATAGTGATGCTCTTCATATCCATATATGCATCTTGCCTTCGTATTATATTACTATAAGGCATACCTTCTCCGGTGGCGGCATCGGTGGTGCCTTCTTCTACACATCCTCGTTTGCTACGAGAAACCCGGACACTTGTGGCGCTGTGGGAGCGGGATTGCCAGGAGGATTAGCAGGAGGTTTGAATAAGTCATGGCTGAAAACGCCAAAGCAGTTACCCATTGTAACACCCTAGGCGCCATATAGCCAAAGATGTCACTATACATCCAACCCACAAGCTGGTGCATGAAAACTCAACAACTTCACCCCAGAATAGAGTAAAGCGCGGAAGCAAGAACATAAAGATATTTGAAGATGAGTAGGCAAAACCAACTCCAAAAGATATAAATATTAAATGGCATCCACAGTTTTATGAAACCATAGACTGGAAAACAATAAGGTTTACTAAACAAAATCATTGCAAGAAGGCAAAAAATAAATTGTTCTTATTGTTATAAAATCATGTGGACAAAGGTGTGATGACGTGCAACTAATCCCTTCCCTCAAAACAATGCATCAACTCCAGCGCCTGGAAAGATAATAGGGGTGAGAATAAATCTCAGCAAGCAAACTGCTTTAACAAGATATTTAAACTACAAGTTCATTAGACAACAATTTAATAAGGGATATAAAACATTTAAGATTTTCACCCATATGAAATAAATGAAACAAACCACAATCACTCCTCAAATATAATTATAAAAAAAATCTCATATTCACCATTATAAATGAATAAATCTCAACTTATTATAGATTATCAACCTCGTGTCCACATGACTTGAATATGCAAGTCACAATGAATGGAAGTGCAATGCATATGCCATGTCCACTACCTCCATACTCAACAGGGTATGAAGTTGCATCGTACGCCTCCTCGGGCAAACGTACGATGTTGTACCGGTATGGTCGCATCCATAGGACTACGACAAACTCCAAGAGCACTCCGGAATAGTTATATGACTTTCTCACCGACCTGGCTCAAATGCAATGCAAATAAGTGCATATGAATGATGATAATGCCATAAAACATCTAAACTTCTTCATATACATTTATCGTGATGCCACGCACCAGAACTCATCCACAAATGTTATAAAACATTGCTTACCCTCACATGTCAACATACGCCGCATATTAGCTCTTCACAATGCAACCATCCGATATAATGAATAAAGAACTTCCAACATATTAAATAAGTTTCTCAATTTCCATGTTAAGATTATTTGGACATTATTCTGAATAGTTAATTAGATGGAGGTAGAATAAATAACAAGTCAAAGCTTGTAGCAAACAACCGCTACATTTACTTGCCTTCAACGAAGATCAAGAGAACACGAGGTTATCATAGTCCAAAGTTACACCACCTTTGTCTCCTAAAACCTAGGTTTTATGGAGCCCACTTGTTTCCCTCCCTTCTCTTCCTTTCCCCTTTCTCCTCCCTTCTCTAATCTTCCAGCAGCAGCAGATCGGCAAGGCCACTGGGCAACCAGGGATGATGTGCCAACGTGAGGATGGAAAAGCCACAGGGAAAAAGAGAGGGCTCGCTGGTTTTAATGGAGGAGAAGTAGAAAATGAAAAGGCTAAGGCACTAGTCACGTGAGGGGAAAAAAAAATGAAGGGGCACACAACAGATTCACTGGACGGAAAAGAGGAGACCGACTACTGCATGTTGGAGTTTGTTTTTCTCCAAAACAAAACCAAACTTCATCGTCCTTCCACTTTCCATCCGACATCGAAACTGAGAATATGGATAGCAAAATGGATTAATCTCATCGATCTCTACATATCTACGATCTCGGATGGTTCAAACGAGCTATGGTTCAAAAGTCAATTTTTTGGTCTTCCTTCAAAGCACCTCGAAAAAGAATATACGTAAGAATTTCTCGGGTGTTACACCCATGCTGTGAGGTACAGTTATTTCCCTGCTAGGTGATAGATGGGTTGTTTTGTCTCCTAGTCTGTATTCACTTGCTGAAGGCGTTATATAAGCCAACATTTATGTGTGCCGCTTCATGATGACTACGACACATCTCATGATCCAAATGCAAAGGGTGACTAAGCGTGCATTGTGGTAGATCACAAAAGGAGGCATCACCATTATCAGCTCAGTATTAACCGATCCAGGCCACGTGTGAGAACGAAGTGTTGAGGTGCATGGATACTATTTAGCGACTACACCTTTTCGGCTCTTGTCACAAGAGAGAAAAAAAATCATGGTCAACTCCCTCCTGCCACTGCCTCCAATGCTATGGCGGACCACTCCGAAATTATTCCAAGTTAAGTACCCCGGGACCACTAATCGAGTAGTCAGGCACTTAATCCGGAATAAGCTGGAGCGCCGTCGGATTAAACCCGATTAAACCACATTCTTTTCCCGATCGAAACAACAGCACGCCCACACGAAGGTGAGTTCCAGAGATTACAACATTCCACAAATTAACAACAGAAATAATATCTCAAGTTATTACAAACCAAGTTTGAATTGAAATCAGAGTATCAAGTCTTGCAGCGGAAATAAAAGTTCATTGCAGCGGAATTTAAAAAGGTTCATTGCAGCGGAAGATGATCTAACGACGATACAAGTAACACCATGCTGAAGCCTGCCACGGTGCTACTCCTCCCGTTCCTCGGCAGAGGACGGAACCCACTCGATGTGCCATCCAGGGGGAACCTGGGTAGGCCAAGTCAAAGCATCGACTGCCACATCCAACATTGTACCTGTAAATCAATGCCACAAGCAAGGCTGAGTATACTAATACTCAGCAAGTCTTACCCGTCGGGTGAAAACTACATCACCGACCCTAGACATGAGAGGCTTTTGGCTGGTGGGTTTGTTTGCCAAAAGCAACTAAAAGTAGATCCTTGCTTTCAAGTTTTAGCTTCATATTCTAATAAATTTAACCATTCTAGATTAGCATCCTCTCTAACCATACAAGTGGTGCAATACAATTTATTTCATACAACAAGTTCATCAATCTCAAAGTTCCACTTGTTACTCAATGCAGCAAGGCGGTCAAGCAGTCTCATTAACCGTGAGAAGCGGACAGTTCGAACCGAATTTTGCTACCTGGCCAGGGGAAACCCAACACACACGGATAGCGCTTGCTATAAAAGGTACAAACACTTCCCAACCTTTCCCATCGATCCACAATTCGGAACCGGGTCCATTTCCTTAGGATAAAGGTTTACTGCTTCACTCACAGTCTCACGCATATATCCACAAGTGTACGGCAGGGGAAAACAAAGTTTTCCAAGGAGAGATGGCTATCGGCCCTAGCTGCTTCAATCTGGTACCGGGCTTACCGACTCCCATATATCGGCATGCATGTGGTACGTTCAAAAACTTGACACACTCAACCACACGTTTCGACCTTAAATCAATTATCATACACGGACGGGAGATCTACATCTACCATCCCGCCCGTCAATCCTTATGATTCCAACATAAGTAAAGACAAGCAACTCCTATGTCTCGCGAGTGACAGGAAATCACTCGACTTGTAACGGACCTAAGCAATGCTCTATCGATCCTTTCATACTAGTGTTGCAAGTCATAGGTACTAGAAATGTGCAGCTAAGGTATTCATTCAACTCCTTGAAACGTAAATACACAAGCATAGGGAATTCATAGATGCGTAAATTTGAAAGATTGGTTATGCTCCGGGGCTTGCCTTCTTGCTCAAGCTGGGGGTTAGCCTCCGGGTTGGTCGATCCTTCGCCGGCACCTTCCTCCGGGATTCCTTCCTCGTCGGCGGGGATGAGATGGTAGTTGCCGTCCGGAATAGTGCCTTCTACATGAGATGCATAACTTATTGGCTGCCTATTGATTCTAAGATTAAGGCCTTGAAGGCCATATTCACCTAGACATGCTTAAGTACTATTCTTTTCTTCACAAAAATAGAGTAGAGGGTGTGGGAAATTTTTATTCATCTTTGATGGTGATTGTGTACATATATAAAAGAATTCTATTTATTATTTGCAGGTTAGGGTGCTGTTCTGAAATTTTAGATTCTCCTTATTTTATTCTAACTAATTAACAAAAAGGTTCATTTTTTTATATAAATCAATTTCCACCTAGATTCCTTCTCATTTTTGTTTCTCCTTTTCTGCTCATCATTTTTATCTATAACCTTTATGACAGCTACTGGAGTATAAGAGCTAAGCTCACTCCAAAATTTAGCTAAATCTGAGCTACACATAATTTAATAAAAATAATACAGTCTGCTGCCTGCAGAAATGAAATAAATTCATATAAAATTGAAAATTCATCCATATCAGGAAATTTTCCTACCAAAGCTAGTCATAAGCATGAGGAGGGCTCTGGCCAAGTGGTGGCTCAAAATAACCCTTGGACAGTCCTCAATAAATTTCTATCCAAAAACACATATTCATTTATTTGCTAGTCTAAACAGAGCGAAAATTAAGTTTTGCATTTTTAACAGATGTGCTAACAAGTTTTTAGGCTTCTGGAGAAAAATGTCGATTTTTCACTGCACAGAATATTTTTAATAATTTCTGGACTACAAAAAAGCAGGAAACACATTTTAATTCATAACTGAAGCTACAGTCCATATTTTTAGGTCCCCTTTGGACACAAGGTGCCCAAAGTCACTATCAACAACATATCCAAAGATCAACCCTAGCGGAGCTCTGGATTTGAAATGGTGCACAAGTTTCAAATTTTAAAGTTTGAATTTTATTTCAAAAATGGTTCACCAAAAGTATATACATGCTTGAAGGAGATTGGAGGCTACAATCTCACAAATCCAGGGAGTATTTTTGTGTATTTTTCTGATTTTTGTACGATTTTTAACGGATTTTACAAGATTCGGGAAAAAAATTAGATCTAGGGTTAAGAATCTTTTTACGCTGGGGACTCTAGAACTTTTAAAAACCTTACGAACAAGTCCCTGTTTTTTGCGCAGAGGACCCGAGAACTAAAAGGGGAACGCGAACGAGTCCTTGGGCTCGTCGGCGTCATTACGCCGGCGAAACGACGGCGAACTGGGTCGGGGGATGTTGGGGGAAATGGAGAGGAGCTCACCGCGAGTCGGTTGAGGTAGGTCTCGCGGTCGGAGATGAAGCGGCACGGCTTGTCGACGTTGAGCGGCGGCGCGGTTAGCTCCGGCGACGTCGCTAGCGGCCTGAGGTGGTCGAGGCGGTGCGCGGAGGGGCTCGTGAGCTTCACGGGACGATGGTGGAGCTCGTCGTGGGGTTCGTCTGCGGCGGGGATGACCGGGATATAGGGCTCGTCGTGGAGGGGGGTGTTTGCGGTGTTAAAGGCCGAGCAGTGGGGAAAAGCTTCGATTCGCGGCGAGTGTGGCTCGATTCGAGCTGGGTATTGCTCGAGCAGCTAGCGGGGTGAGTGAGCGAGCTGCACGCGCGGGGGATTGGAAAGGGATGGAGGGATTCGCGGTCGATTCGAGGTTACGGCGGGGAAGCTCGAGCTCGGTTCACAGCGTCCCAAGGTGGAAGACGATGGGAACGAGCGCGGTGAGAGGGAATGGCTAAGTGTGGATTGAGGGGGAAGAGTGTGCAGTGCTCGGGGAAACGTTTGGGGGCGCTAGCGAGCACTGGGGTGCCTCGGAGGCGTGTGTGCGCGTGCACGGGCCGTCGCGGTCGCCATTGATGGCGCGGCGAGCTCGGGCAGAGCGCGCGCACGGGACTGGGCGTCGGAGATTGAGGCGTGGAGAAGTGGAAGATCCTCTGCAGCGCGTTTGGCTCGGAGCGGAGGGAATCTCGCGCGAGGCGGCCCTGCGCGACGCGCGCGCGAGCGCGCGGCCACGGCGACGTCCAACCGCCATGATGGCGCTCCGCGGCGCGAGGCAAAGCGGGCGAACGACGGCGAGGTGACAGCTCGGGAGGGGTTGGACAAGCACAAGGCGACAAGCGCCACCCGACGCCGCGGCTCGGCCAGCTCGGCGCGGCCTCCGCCGCTCGCCGGCCACGTGGCGGCCGACGCCCGGCCGGAGCAGGGGCGCGCCAGGGCCACTGTTGGCGCCCGTGGAGCTCCCGTTTTCCACTCGAATTTTCTCCAAAAAGTTGAACTGAACTTGAAAAAGTGTGAAACTAAAAGTTGGAGTTTGAGAGGTGGGACACAACTTTATTTTTGGGGTGAACCTGAAATTTCAAATTTTTCGAGCTCAAACAACCCAAATACAAAATGGTGCCCAGAACTGTATTTCGCGTTTTTGAGGGACTAAACTGCAAAATTTTCAAAAATTCCAAACAGTGACTAGGGCTTATTTGTGATGACCGAGAACTTTTATTTTTGGAGATTTTCAAGTTTAGTATAAAATTCTTGAGTTTTCAGTTGGGTGTCAAACCACCTTTGTTTTTGAATTTAAGTTTGAATTTTTGATGGATTTTTTTTTTAAAATTTTCAACCCATAATTCCCTGTTACATTGGTTTTAAGTGTACTTTTAATTCTTTTGACATCAAAGATGTCACAGCCTACCCCCTCAAGAGGAATCTCGTCCCGAGATTCGATTAAACTTAGGAACAAAGAGGGGAAAGAAATACCTTGGCTTACGAAAGGATGTCGGGGTAATTCTTCTTAAGATAGTCCTTGGTTTCCCACGTGGCTTCATCTTCGGAGTGATGACTCCACTGAATTTTTTACATTTTCACTCCTTTCCTTCGTGTTTGTCTCTCTTTCTCGTCGAGGATTTTAACGGGATGCTCATCATAAGAGAGATCCGGTTCAACCGAGAGTTCCTCTTGTTCAATAACTTCGGTCGGAACACGAAGACACCTCTTGAGTTGGGAAACATGGAATACATCATGTACGGCTGAGAGCTTCTCGGGAAGCTTCACTCGATAGGCCACTGGTCCACACTGTTGAGTAATTTCATAGGGGCCGATATAACGAGGTGCAAGCTTTCCTTTTAACCCAAATCTTTGCACACCCTTGGTCGGGGAGACCTTGAGATACACATGATCACCAACTTCAAACTGAAGTGGTTTCCGCCGTTGATCAAAGTAACTCTTTTGTCGTGACTGGGCGGTTCTCAAATTTTCACGAACGATCCTGACCTTTTCTTCTGCTTCCTTTACAAGGTCAGGGCCATAGGTATACCTCTCGCCTGCCTGGGACCAACACAACGGGGTCCGACATCTTCTACCATATAAGGCTTCGAAAGGTGCCATTTTAAGGCTCGCTTGGTAACAGTTGTTATAGGAGAATTCGGCCAGAGATAAACACTTCTCCCAATTCTTCCCATAATGAATCACACAAGCTCGAAGCATATCCTCAAGTATTTGATTCACTCTTTCCGTCTGCCCATCGGTCTGAGGGTGATATGCTGAACTACGGATCAGTTTGGTGCCTAGGGACAGTTGCAATTGTTCCCAAAAGCGTGCTACGAATTGGGTACCACGATCTGAAATTATCGTCTTGGGTACACCATGTAGACAAACGATCCGATCCAAATAAATCTCCGCGTACCTCTTAGCGCTATAAATGGTATTGACCGGAATAAAATGCGTGGTCTTGGTAAGGCGGTCCACAATTACCCAAATGGAGTCCTGAGGGGTTCTGGGAAGTCCAACAATAAAGTCCATGCTTATATCTTCCCACTTCCATGAGGGAATAGGTAGAGGTTGAAGCGTGCCTGCTACCTTCAAGTGGCTAGCCTTAACCCGCTGGCATGTGTCACATTCCGACACATACGTGGCAATCTCTCGCTTCATCTGAGTCCACCAAAAATTTTGTTTCAAATCTTGGTACATTTTGGTGCTACCGGGATGGATAGAAAATTTGGAGAGATGGGCCTCATCCATAATCTTCCTTCGGAGTTCCGTGTTTTTGGGCACCACGAGGCGATGTCCAAAGCACATCACTCCCTGCCCATCTAGCCGGAAACACTTGTACTTTTCTTTCACCTTCTCCTTCGACAATTTCCTTTTAAGGACTTTAATCATTGCATCATTTAACTGGGCTACAACAATCTAATCGTGCAAGGTTGGTTCAACTGCAATATGATTGAAGTACCCATGTGGAACAATCTCTAAGTTGAGCTTTGCCATTTCATGACACAAGGTGTCAGCGTAGGACTCCACGGAAAGACAATGACAATGAGCCTTGCGGCTCAGTGCATCCGCAACCACATTTGCCTTGCCGGGGTGATAATGCACACTAAGGTCATAGTCCTTTGCTAACTCCAACCATCTTCGCTGTCTCATATTCAAATGTGCCTGAGTGAAGACATATTTGAGGCTCTTGTGGTCTGTGTATATGTTGCATGGAACACCCATCAGGTAGTGTCTCCACATCTTGAGAGCATGAATAACCGTTGCTAACTCAAGATCATGCGTGGGGTAGTTTTGCTCATGAGGCCGAAGTGCTCGAGAAGCATAAGCAATGACTCGGTTCTCTTGCATGAGGACGCAGCCAAGTCCGGTGCCTGATGCATCGCAATAAACATCATAGGGCTTGGTGCAATCGGGCTGAGCTAAAACTGGGGCTGAAGTTAAATGTCTTCGCAAAGTGTGGAAAGCTTCATTACATTTGTCATTCCACTCAAATTTGACTCCCTTCTTTAAGAGTTCGGTCATGGGTTTCGCAATTCGAGAAAAGTCCGGAATAAAACGGCGATAATACCCAGCTAAACCCAGAAAACTCCGAATCTCGTGGACAGAGGTAGGTGGTTGCCAATCTAGCACCTATTGCACTTTGGTTGGATCCACGGATATACCATCTTTGGAAACTGTGTGACCTAAGAATTTCACACTCTCTAGCCAGAACTCACACTTGGAGAACTTGGCATAGAGCTGATGGTCTCGCAATCTTTGAAGAACAATGCAAAGGTGCTCGGCATGCTCTTCCTCATTCTTAGAGTATATAAGAATGTCGTCAATGAAAACCACCACAAACTTGTCTAGTTCAGACATGAAAACCAAATTCATGAGGTACATGAAGTAGGCTGGGGCATTGGTGAGTCCAAAAGACATGACCAAGAATTCATAAAGTCCATAACGTGTAGAAAAAGCAGTCTTTGGAATGTCACAAGGTCTGATTTTTATTTGGTGATAGCCAGAGCGAAGGTCAATCTTGGAGAACACTCTGGCGCCAGCTAGTTGGTCAAACAAGACGTCAATACGGGGAAGTGGGTACTTGTTCTTAATAGTCACCGCATTGAGAGGCCGGTAATCGATACACAACCTCAAAGAATGGTCCTTCTTCTTCACAAAGAGAGCGGGACATCCCCAAGGTGACACACTTGGGCGAACAAAACCCTTGTCTAGCAGTTCTTGAAGTTGAATTTTTAATTCAGCCAATTCATTGGGTGGCATCCTATATGGTCTCTTTGATATAGGTGCTGTGCCAGGTTGGAGTTCAATCACAAATTCAATGTCCCTATCCGGCGGCATCCCAGGTAAGTCATCCGGAAAAACATCGGCATACTCACATACCACCGGAATGTCCTTTAGTTGGGTTTCTACCATGGTATAGGCACACGCATTGACGCAAGTCCGTTGTGGCAGATATAGCACACTAGGGCCATGCGTAGGCGAGTTTATTTCAACAACTCGTTCCGCAACATCTAGCACAACCTTATGTTGAGTCATCCAATTGGCTCCCAAAACAATGTCAATCCCTTCCATACCAAGCAGAATTAAATCAGTAGGAAATGTTTTACTTCCCAGCCTGATTGGAACTTTTCGGGTGACTTGGTTGGATGCAATTTTACCTCCTGCAGTTGATATCACATATGATGATTTGGTATGGTAAGATTTTAGTCCACATTTCACATGAAATCTTGTGCTTATAAAACTATGTGTTGCCCCGGAATCAAACAATATCACAGCAGGTTGAGTGCAGATAGGGAAGGTATTAGTCATGTCTGGGGCTCCCTCGGGTAGGTCGGCCAAGGTGGTGTAGTTGAGCCGTCCTTGTCGGACCTGCACACGCTGCTGCTGTTTGCCCTTGTTCTGCTGATTTCCCGGGCGCTGGTTCTGCTGCTTGTTCTGCGGGCAATCCTTGATGAAGTGGCTGTTACTGCCACACTTGAAGCACTGATAACCGGCTCCAGGGCGAGCTGGCTGTTGTGCGTTCTGCCTTGGCGCGGGTTGCTGCTGCGGCGGTGGAGGGAAACGGGGCGCATTAGGCTGTGGTGGCCTAGCAACCCATCCACCTCGCTGAGATGCCCTGGACTGTCCTTGAGGTGCAGCCGGGGGAACCAAGCGGAATCTCGGCGGCTGCGCGCTCGAGGGTCCAGCGGGAATCTTCCTCTTCTTTTCCGCCTTGTGCACCATGTTGGCGTCTTCTTGGGCGATGGCGAGGTTCACAAGGTCGCCATACGTGGCAGCACGGGTGGTTGCCAACTGAGCCTTCAACTTGGTGTTAAGGCCACGGCGGAACCTCTCTAGCTTCTTCTCGTCGGAGTCGGCGTGATGACCCGCATACGGGCACAGACCATTGAAGGCCTGGGCGTATTGGAGCACTGCGCGGGTACCCTGGGTCAGAGCCAGAAATTCGTTCAACTTCCGCTCTACCAAGCCGGCCGGAATGTGATGAGCTTTGAATGCAGCCTTGAACTCATCCCACTCAACCACATGACCCTCCTGCTGCAGGGCCAGGTAGTTCTCCCACCATAAGAGAGCTGGGCCGCGGAGCTGCTGCGCCGCGAACACCACCTTGCGGTTGGAGGTGCAAGGCGTGGCCAGGATGGTGAACTTGGACTCGATGGCTCGAATCCACGTATCGGCCTCCAAGGGCTCATCAGCTCGTGAGAATATTGGCGGGTGTGTAGCCAGGAAATCCTCATATCTGGCCACTTGTGGCTGAGGGGCCCGTTGACCTCCCTGCTGCAGCATCTGTTGTTGCATCATTTGTTGTTGATGCTGCAGGTTCCGTAGAATTTCCGTTTGCGTGGCATACAACTGCTGCCACGTCGGAGGTTGCTGCGGTGGCGGAGGTGGTGGCGGCTGCTGCTGCCCCTCAGGCCCTTGCTGGTTAGCATTAGAGCCACTAGCGTCATGACCGCTGCGGGTGATTGCCATCTGCAGTAGGTACTTGGATTAGCCACATTTCATAAGCTTGCATAATGATGACAAGATAGAACGTGACAATATATTGAAGTATACTGCGTAAAAATGACATGTCAACACACAGTTTAGAAGAAAAATTATATCTCCCAACAGGAAACAAGTCAAATGCTCCAATTCGGTCAGTAACTCGAACATTTCATGCTCTACAACTTTTATGTTGGGCTCAGATTCAAATTCGGACTGGAACTAAGCCAAAAAATTCAATCTCTAGCTCTCTGCGTTTGCTGTTTTTCAGCAGGCCGAGCTGTAGTGTTTTGGTTGCCATTTTTATTTTGCTTAACCAATGGGGTTGCAATTTGGTGATCAATTTGTTTGATAATTTCCAAACAACTTTGTAGTTCACATCACAGCCCAGAAATGAATGGAAAACCCATCAATAATTAAAACAAGGTTAGCTGCAGAATGTTTTCAACACAGCTATTACAACTTCCATCAAGTTTTGATCACACAACCACATCATTAAATTACATTGCCACATAAGATTAAAAGGGGGAGCTCAACTCCATCTAGCCTATTACAACATGAAGCCAAAATTTAGGCCTAGCGGAGGAGTAAACTTGCTACTACCACTTCTAGAAATCATCTAAGTTGTTAGCGGTAGCCTCGCTGCCCATAGGTGAAGGTGGAGCTGGAAGGGGCGGCATGTCATCCTCGGTGTCCATATCGGAATCGGGGGCCTCTCCTTCTCCATCCCCTCCTTCTTGCTCAAGAAGGTGCTGAGCATCATGGGCGGCTAGCATAGCATTTGCATGCTCCAAGGTACCGTGTACCTCCTCAAGTTCATCCCTCGTTTGGGCTAGCTCATTTTGGGTGTTGTTGTGCGCAATGTGGAGGTCATTCAATTGCCTCTCCAAGTCAGCAATCATGGCATCCCTGGTGGTCACCTCAATGGACAATGAGGTCCTCTCAACCCCTATGTCTCGGGCACGGGCGGACATGTCCATAGCAATGTTGAGCATCTCGCTCTGCGACCGTCCTAGGAGTGCCTGCAAACGGTGGTAAGCTCGAATCCATCTCATCATCAATGCGGCTGCCGCGACGGGGTTCTCCGCCATCCTCAAAGGGGAGCTAAGGTAGCGTCTCATCCAATGGGGATCATCCGGCTGAGTCGGTGGAAACAACCCCAGTAACTGGTGCTCTACCTACTCCTGGTTCTGAGCAACAAAAGAGCTAATGCCATTTAAGGCAGCTAGCTCACACGTCATCTCCATGTGGTGTCCATGAACTTCCACCATCCAAGTGGGGGAGCTAGGACACGGTGGGTGGCGATATACCACCAAACGCACACGAGAACGGGTCACACCGCGGTCTCGGATGATGGTCCTCTCATACTGTGGCAGGGTAGGGTAGTCGAGTGCCTGCAAAACCGACCACAGAATGCTAGGGAAGCCTTCCCATCCCAAGCAATCTGAGAAGGACACGTCGTTGGGGTAGCTGGCCAAGTCAGCGTGAGCGTCCATTCTGAACCAAAAGAAAAAGGGCAAGGGTGAGAACCTGTTAGCGCCAAAGAAAACAAAAACAGATTCTGGACAGTGTAGTAAAAATTATAATACTCAAAATCTACAAGCTCAAAAATTCTCAGATTTGGCCAGGACATTGTTTAAGTAATTCCAAACACGTTTCATGTTGGAGGTTTGAGCAGAAACTGTTGTTAAGATGGTCTAAAAATTCAATTTTTATCTCACTGTTCCCAGAAATTTCCAGCAGACAGGGGGTTACCATTTTAAGCATAACTCCAGTTTTACTGAACCATTTTCGTTGAAATTTCTACAGCATATACTTCATAACATTTATGACAACTTTTATGTTGAACACTTTTTCGTTTAACAACGTGTTCAGTTTCGAATTATTGGTGCAAACAGATTGGTTTCGGCAGAAATTTGGGTTGTGATTTAAATTTTGACGGCGGTTTCATTGGTCACATGTTGAGGTTCAATATTATTTCAGTGAGATGCAATGCATGAGCGGCCTATTCGTTCTCACCAACACACATGCCAATATTTTGGACTACGAAGTTAGTGCCGGTGGCTAGGCAATATCCGTCTCTCCCTATATTATCTAGCCGAACTTTTCTAACCGTTTCAACATACGGATTCGCGGTTAGTGTACCTGCAGAAAATTCCATTCCAGAGCATGTATAATCAACCTTTCGTGCCAGCACTCACGAAAGCGTCTCCATTCATTACCACCCACTATAGAGGTGGCACCCGAACGTTTAACATTGAACGGGCAATGTTCATATGTCACCAAGGCAACATATTGACAGTTTCATACGCTCTTGAAATAGCGTATTGACTTTGTGCCGCCATCATATTTGCATATGATGCCGTGGTACGCTACAGCAATCGCCGTACCTTGCGCCCACCATGCTACTCTAGTTTCATACGCCATCACAGCGTATTGACTATGTGCCGCCACTATATTTTCATATAGTGCCGTGGTACGTTACAGCAATCGCCGTACCTTGCGCCCACCATTGCGTAAAGTAAATGACAGAATGAAATGTGCTAGAAGTCAGTAATATATTATTTGCCACCTATCATATCGTGATCCCTTAACCCACATAGGCTTCACATTCTAGGTAACATCCTTAGCGGTCCTAAAAATAACCTTCCATCGCAAAGCGCGGGGAAGTACGAGTTGGCAAATTTTATTCAAAAATATTTATTAAAGGTTTGTTGCTCTCTCCGGTGCGCTGTTTCGGCTCTGATGCCAGCTATGGCGGACCACTCCAAAATTATTCCAAGTTAAGTACCCCGGGACCACTAATCGAGTAGTCAGGCACTTAATCCGGAATAAGCTGGAGCGCCGTCGGATTAAACCCGATTAAACCACATTCTTTTCCCGATCGAAACAACAGCACGCCCACACGAAGGTGAGTTCCAGAGATTACAACATTCCACAAATTAACAACAGAAATAATATCTCAAGTTATTACAAACCAAGTTCGAATTGAAATCAGAGTATCAAGTCTTGCAGCGGAAATAAAAGTTCATTGCAGCGGAATTTAAAAAGGTTCATTGCAGCGGAAGATGATCTAACGACGATACAAGTAACACCATGCTGAAGCCTGCCACGGTGCTACTCCTCCCGTTCCTCGGCAGAGGACGGAACCCACTCGATGTGCCATCCAGGGGGAACCTGGGTAGGCCAAGTCAAAGCATCGACTGCCACATCCAACATTGTACCTATAAATCAATGCCACAAGCAAGGCTGAGTATACTAATACTCAGCAAGTCTTACCCGTCGGGTGAAAACTACATCACCGACACCTAGACATGAGAGGCTTTTGGCTGGTGGGTTTGTTTGCCAAAAGCAACTAAAAGTAGATCCTTGCTTTCAAGTTTTAGCTTCATATTCTAATAAATTTAACCATTCTAGATTAGCATCCTCTCTAATCATACAAGTGGTGCAATACAATTTATTTCATACAACAAGTTCATCAATCTCAAAGTTCCACTTGTTACTCGATGCAGCAAGGCGGTCAAGCAGTCTCATTAACCGTGAGAAGCGGACAGTTCGAACCGAATTTTGCTACCTGGCCAGGGGAAACCCAACACACACGGATAGCGCTTGCTATAAAAGGTACAAGCACTTCCCAACCTTTCCCATCGATCCACAATTCGGAACCGGGTCCATTTCCTTAGGATAAAGGTTTACTGCTTCACTCACAGTCTCACGCATATATCCACAAGTGTACGGCAGGGGAAAACAAAGTTTCCAAGGAGAGATGGCTATCGGCCCTAGCTGCTTCAATCTGGTACCGGGCTTACCGACTCCCATATATCGGCATGCATGTAGTACGTTCAAAAACTTGACACACTCAACCACACGTTTCGACCTTAAATCAATTATCATACACGGACGGGAGATCTACATCTACCATCCCGCCCGTCAATCCTTATGATTCCAACATAAGTAAAGACAAGCAACTCCTATGTCTCGCGAGTGACAGGAAATCACTCGACTTGTAACGGACCTAAGCAATGCTCTATCGATCCTTTCATACTAGTGTTGCAAGTCATAGGTACTAGAAATGTGCAGCTAAGGTATTCATTCAACTCCTTGAAACGTAAATACACAAGCATAGGGAATTCATAGATGCGTAAATTTGAAAGATTGGTTATGCTCCGGGGCTTGCCTTCTTGCTCAAGCTGGGGGTTAGCCTCCGGGTTGGTCGATCCTTCGCCGGCACCTTCCTCCGGGATTCCTTCCTCGTCGGCGGGGATGAGATGGTAGTTGCCGTCTGGAATAGTGCCTTCTACATGAGATGCATAACTTATTGGCTGACTATTGATTCTAAGATTAAGGCCTTGAAGGCCATATTCACCTAGACATGCTTAAGTACTATTCTTTTCTTCACAAAAATAGAGTAGAGGGTGTGGGAAATTTTTATTCATCTTTGATGGTGATTGTGTACATATATAAAAGAATTCTATTTATTATTTGCAGGTTAGGGTGCTGTTCTGAAATTTTAGATTCTCCTTATTTTATTCTAACTAATTAACAAAAAGGTTCATTCTTTTATATAAATCAATTTCCACCTAGATTCCTTCTCATTTTTGTTTCTCCTTTTCTGCTCATCATTTTTATCTATAACCTTTATGACAGCTACTGGAGTATAAGAGCTAAGCTCACTCCAAAATTTAGCTAAATCTGAGCTACACATAATTTATTAAAAATAATACATTCTGCTGCCTGCAGAAATGAAATAAATTCATATAAAATTGAAAATTCATCGAAATCAGGAAATTTTCCTACCAAAGCTAGTCATAAGCATGAGGAGGGCTCTGGCCAAGTGGTGGCTCAAAATAAACCTTGGACAGTACTCAATAAATTTCTATCCAAAAACACATATTCATTTATTTGCTAGTCTAAACAGAGCAAAAATTAAGTTTTGCATTTTTAACAGATGTGCTAACAAGTTTTTAGGCTTCTGGAGAAAAATGGCGATTTTTCACTGCACAGATTACTTTTAATAATTTCTGGACTATAAAAAGGCAGGAAACACATTTTAATTCATAACTGAAGCTACAGTCTATATTTTTAGGTCCCCTTTGGACACAAGGTGCCCAAAGTCACTATCAACAACATATCCAAAGATCAACCCTAGCAGAGCTCTGGATTTGAAATGGTGCACAAGTTTCAAATTTTACAGTTTGAATTGTAATTCAAAAATGGTTCACCAAAAGTATATACATGCTTAAAGGAGATTGGAGTTTCAATCTCACGAATCCAGGGAGTATTTTTGTGCATTTTTCTAATTTTTGTACGATTTTTAACGGATTTTACAAGATTCGGGAAAAAAATTAGATCTAGGGTTAAGAATCTTTTTACGCTGGGGACTCTAGAACTTTTAAAAACCTTACGAACAAGTCCCTGGTTTTTGCGCAGAGGACCCTAGAACTAAAAGGGGAACGCGAACGAGTCCTTGGGCTCGTCGGCGTTGTTACGCCGGCGAAACGACGGCGAACTGGGTCGGGGGATGTTGGGGGAAATGGAGAGGAGCTCACCGCGAGTCGGTTGAGGTAGGTCTCGCGGTCGGAGATGAAGCGGCGCGGCTCGTCGACGTTGAGCGGCGGCGCGGTTAGCTCCGGCGACGTCGCTAGCGGCCTGAGGTGGTCGAGGCGGTGCGCGGAGGGGCTCGTGAGCTTCACGGGACGATGGTGGAGCTCGTCGTGGGGTTCGTCTGCGGCGGGGATGACCGGGATATAGGGCTCGTCGTGGAGGGGGGTGTTTGCGGTGTTAAAGGCCGAGCAGTGGGGAAAAGCTTCGATTCGCGGCGAGATTCGAGCTGGGGATTGCTCGAGCAGCTAGCGGGGTGAGTGAGCGAGCTGCACGCGCGGGGGATTGGAAAGGGATGGAGGGATTCGCGGTCGATTCGAGGTTGCGGCGGGGAAGTCGAGCTCGGTTCACAGCGTCCCGAGGTGGAAGACGATGGGAACGAGCGCGGTGAGAGGGAATGGCTAAGTGTGGACTGAGGGGGAAGAGTGTGCAGTGCTCGGGGAAACGTTTGGGGGCGCTAGCGAGCACTGGGGTGCCTCGGAGGCGTGTGTGCGCGTGCACGGGCCGTCGCGGTCGCCATTGATGGCGCGGCGAGCTCGGGCAGAGCGCGCGCACGGGACTGGGCGTCGGAGATTGAGGCGTGGAGAAGTGGAAGATCCTCTGCAGCGCGTTTGGCTCGGAGCGGAGGGAATCTCGCGCGAGGCGGCACTGCGCGACGCGCGCGCGAGCGCGCGGCCACGGCAACGTCCGACCGCCATGATGGCGCTCCGCGGCGCGAGGCAAAGCGGGCGAACGACGGCGAGGTGACAGCTTGGGAGGGGTTGGACAAGCACAAGGCGACAAGCGCCACCCGACGCCGCGGCTCGGCCAGCTCGGCGCGGCCTCCGCCGCTCGCCGGCCACGTGGCGGCCGACGCCCGGCCGGAGCAGGGGCGCGCCAGGGCCACTGTTGGCGCCCGTGGAGCTCCCGTTTTCCACTCGAATTTTCTCCAAAAAGTTGAACTGAACTTGAAAAAGTGTGAAAATAAAAGTTGGAGTTTGAGAGGTGTGACACAACTTTCTTTTTGGGGTGAACATGAAATTTCAAATTTTTCGAGCTCAAACAACCCAAATACAAAATGGTGCCCAGAACTGTATTTCGAGTTTTTGAGGAACTAAACTGCAAAATTTTCAAAAATTCCAAACAGTGACTAGGGCTTATTTGTGATGACCGACAACTTTTATTTTTGGAGATTTTCAAGTTTAGCATAAAATTCTTGAGTTTTCAGTTGGGTGTCAAACCACCTTTGTTTTTGAATTTAAGTTTGAATTTTTGATGGATTTTTTTTTTAAATTTTCAACCCATAATTCCCTGTTACATTGGTTTTAAGTGTACTTTTAATTCTTTTGACATCAAAGATGTCACAAATGCCGATTCAACCTCTGCCCCAGCCGTGACCTACTCCGACCGCCACGTCCTCTACCCCTCCCTCCACTAATTTCGAAGGTTGCTTGCCCCCGCCACTGGCCCCACACACTGAGGGTCCTCCACCACCTGACTCCACCCCCCCAACCGGCTACCTCCGCTCCCCTGCATTCTCTCCTGCCAACCACAACCAGCCCACCCCCATCCCTCTAAACCGCGAATGCACAAATCCCCTTGCTACCTGAAACCCTAAACTAAAATGGAGCTCGCCTGAGTTCGAATCATCGCTGGAGAAGAAGGCGCAAATGAAGGTGCTCTAGGTCGGTCTCTTACTTTCCAACTTTTTACCTTTTTCTCTTTTTTGTACTTTTTTTTTTGTTCTCAAATGGGGCTCTCGTGTTAGCCTAGATTTTGTATTTAATTTTTGTGAGAATGGGTGTTCATCTTAGCATCAAGGACACGGTGAATAAATGTTTTAAAATTAAATTGAAAACTACAGTTAGCATTGTACAATAAGCATGGGAAACAGTGAAACCTATTTTATAGAGATGCCCCTTCTTTTCTTGTGCTTGAGGATAAGATCACCATATAGGTGTCCCTTTGGTAAGGTACATTTATTCGTAACAATGCATTCGAATCATATTAATCGGATGATCTTAATTTCTATAGAGCAACTAGCATGTGTTCAGCATTTTGTGGAACTGAGTCACAGTATTGACATCTTTGATACATAATTAGTATAAACTGCATCCATTAAAAAAAGTAGTAACATTTTGTAGAGATATATATATATGAAAAACGATTAGTAGTACCAAAACAAAAGTTCTGTGCTACCATTAATTTCTGTGTAAATATATTCACCAATTAAAATGTTTTATCATGAATCACGCAGATCTAAACACATATGAAAATAGTACATTACATCTCAAACTTATATGCACTACAATAGGTTTACTACGAACACTCACTAATATATACCAAGGCTTTGTTCTCGCTATCAGCGAGGAAGTAGTTTCTATGAGAGCACATATGCATGGATGGTGTGTGGTTCTCCTCGGAGTCTAGCCAGGGCTGGCAACTCTTTCATCTAGCCGGCGACGTGGACTTACTTTGTGGCTTTGGTGCCCTCTGCTCCATGGGAAGCTTGCACCGGCAACACACTGGGATCTATTGGACCATGGCCGCGACTACAGTCGAAAGTACAGCAGTTGTTGCACAAACGGAGGTTATGAAGCTCGCATAGGGGGACTCTTCTCAGGGCACCATGTTGTGCACTTCTCGGGGCAGCACCCACAAGAAAGACAGTTCCCCATCCTTAGGATGCGTTTGGTTCAGCTTTTAGCAGCTGTAGCTTCCAAAGAAAGTTGAAAGTAGAACCAAAGACCTACAACTAGAGAGCAACTTTTCCCCACATCCAGCTTTCCCATAGTTCAAATGCCACAGCCGCTCCCTCCACTGCTTTTCTCAGCTGTGGGGCGAACGGGAGATAGAAGTTGGAGTTATTTACCCGCAATGCCATCGGTTATGAAAAAACGGTTCGCTGTTTTCCTGTCCCCCCTTCTCCGACGCCCGACTCCCGTCTCCCCCGCGGTCGCCCCCTCCACCGTGCGCTAGGGTTAGCGCAAGGCAACCGGCGGCGGCGAGTCCAAGCGACTGCAGCAGGGTCGGCGGCGACCCCGCCACCTCCTCCGTCGGGCGCGGCTCGGAGGATCCCTGCGCATCTCCCTCCTCCCCTCCTCCCACCAGTCGGGCACGGCGAGTCTGCATCTCCCTCCTCCCCTGCGCCTCCTCCCCACCAGATCTCCCTCCTCCCCTCCTCTAGCGATGCCGTTGGGCAAGCTATGAGCTCACCCATACCCATAACCACGCATTACCCATATTTAATTACCCGTGAGGGTAATGCCCACTGGATAATGCCCTTGCCCAGCGCCAACCTCTCGTCTTTCCTATCCGCTGTCGTCTCTTCTTCTCCATCTGTCTCTTCTCTGGTCGAAAATTGAAAGAAAACGGATGACTGGTGAGATGCAGACTCCAATCGAATTTCTCCTTTTTCGATCCTGCTTTCCTTCCCCCCCTGTCTCGCAACGACAGCGCTCAAGCTGCTGCTCATCTTGTTGTGCGTGGAAGGTGTGGTGGCGGCAGCGGCACGGAGCGCCGAAGTCGATCTCGCGCGCGGCCTAGGCCCGGCGGCGGTGGCGCGTCCCTGCGCACCTTCTCCAGCGCCTCGGCAAATGGTGGAAGTCTCTATGCTTCATCCAGCCAGGCTGCGACGACGACGATGTGGGCGACGTTGTGGCCGACGGCGGCAGGCTCAGCGGGAGCAACGCGCCGCGCGCGGAGCAGCTCGTATGCGAAGGCCTCTGCCGACACGTCGCTGGCCCACACCTGCAGCACCGTCAGGCCGCCCTTCTTCCTGGCCGGCGCCGTCGTGAACCATGCGGGTGCAGCGGGTATACCCTACCCATACCCACAATTAGTGGTTAATCCATACCCTCCCCAAATTGAATGGGTACGGGTGTGGATACGGGCGCTGGGTACCCAGTGGCAACGCTACCCTCCTCCCCACCAGTCGGAGCAGTGGCAGTGCAGCTCACTGCGGCTCGGTTTACTTGTTGCAAATTGCGCGAGGACGACTACTACATATATCTTGGCGCAGGGAACATTTGCATCTCGGTCAGGGGCTTAGCAGCCATGTTCCCGGAACGATGGGGACGGGAACATAGGAACAGGAACGAGGAACGTCACTTATGAATGGTTTTTACACTAAAATGTTCCTGTATGTTCCCGTTCCCGTCCCAAAACGATGTTCCCGTTCCCGTCCCAAAACGATGTTCCCGTTCGCTGGCTGCTAAGGTCAGGGGCTCAGGGCCTATATATACACAAAATTAAAGGGTACCTTCCACCTTCTGCTGCAAGCTCATATACTGGTGGTAAGAAAGGTTTCTAACTTCCTCCCTTACAACCTATCTTTTTAATTTGATATATTTTTATGGTATTTGGTATATTTCCATACACATACAAGGCTCCATATGTTCAAACCAGTGTATTCTTCTTTACGTACAACTAGCCAATGGTTTCTTATATTATGTTTAGTAAAATCATGTCAAAATCTGCAGAAAGAAGTATCTTTCATTTCTTCCAAGTGCCCCCAAAACATTGAGAATTGTTTAGCCTTTGAAAAGCTGAACTAAAAGACAACCACACAAGGTTATGGACCGGATGAGGTCTAATAATTGGTACTGATTATTGTTGAATTGTTCATATCGTCCACCACAACTTGTTTTTTGCTTGCAATGTTACTTGATTAGATGGTTGGCTCGAATGCTATATTGTTGCCAGACTTTATTCATGTATGCCATTTGAGGCATTAGGGTCATTGTATTCTCTATGTATAAAATGAATTGTAGGCTACATAATTTCTTATATTGATGCTCTCTGCCCAGGTATCTAGTGGTCAAGTCTTTTAGTGGGCCTGTTGGCGAAAAATCAAAATTGAGAAGAACTAATTCCTGTCAGAGTTAGGCCAACCCTTTATTATTCTAAAGATGAATCCAATACTTTTCTTGAGAAAAGAATTTAGCCCACTTTTGGAGGATGGCAGTGTTGATAGCTTGTGGAATTAGCATATATATACTCTATCCTGTTATAAAAAAGCTAACATATATTTATGCAAGAATTTGGATTTTCAAGGGATAACCCCAAACATTGCATTATGTTGGAATAAAAAACAATATAAATTATATAATCACAGAACAAATTATCGAGATGAATACATACTACCAGGGAACTGACCTTCAGTACCGGGCCAGAACCCCCTTTTAGTACCGGTACCGTGTTTCCGGTACTAAATGTACACCCACCTAGAAAAAAAAATGAAATCACCTAGGAGGCCATGAGCGCCCATGCGTGGTCCGTGGGTCTCGAGAAGCCACAACCTCTGGATTCGCATGTAGCGTCCTCAACCATACCACCTATAGAGCATATGTGGTTGAGACTATCCTTTTAAACTATTCCGTGGTAGACCATTTAGTACTGGGCCATGTTATGAACCGGTACTAAATGCACGTGGAGCCTCGGGAACCCCCGGGACAATTTAGTACCTGATTTTAACACCAACCATCCATTTAGTACCGGGTGATGCGTGTTACAAACTAGTACAAAATGGTCCCGGGGGGGCACTATACTACTAAATTGACTTAGTACCAGCTAAACTAACAACCGGTACTAACGTGAAGTAGACGAATGCTTCTTTTTTTGGTAGTGATATATACAAAAGTTTCAAATCACAATTTGAATACAGTGCACCTCAAACTTTACTGCTCACACTTTAGAAACACTTCCACTACTCTTTCATTTGACAGGTACGATGATGGATTATTTGCGTACAATAAATTTCCTGATCTCCAGACATCATGGTGACAGTTCTCCAGAGAAGCAGCGACTATATCATTGGATGACGTGGGCTTTAATTTACCTTAGCTTTAGTGTCATAACCACCTTCTGCAGAATCCACAGGCACCAATTTGGGATCATGTGGAGCATGATGATGACCACGACTACAATTGAAAGTGCAGCAGTTGTTGCACAATCGGAGGTCATGAAGCTCGCATAGTGGGCACTTCTTCGGGCAGCAGGGACAATTCTCTGGGCAGCAGCCGCAGCACGACATGCAAGGAAGACAGTTTCCCATCCGAGAATTTATAAGTTCCGTACGTGACTTGCAGCCTAACAGGACCCTAGCTTGGTGAGGTCTTATTATTGGCTCCTATATATCATGTGGCTTGCAATCGCAAGATTGCTGAGGGGCCTATATATACACAATCCCTATATATAGACAACCCCTAGCCTTGTCGTGTTCAAGAGAATTGATTCATTATTGGTTGTAATAACCACAATAAAAAAACGACTTTACCGATAGCTTTGAAATAATGGTAGGTAACCGTTCGTATAGTATCTTTTTTTGTTAATAAGCATCTACTGTAAATGTTGTTACTTAATTTGAATGTTAAAAGTTATGTAGTTCGGTCATATGTAGTGTTAAGAATATAATAATTATTTTACTAGAGGAATTCTTTACCACTCAAGAAAATTAGTAAGGAGAACTTGAATTGTAGTATGTGGACCAATTACCATTAATAATTGTGGTCAAACTTTAAAAATCTGGTAAAAATGTCAGGTCCACTGGATTTCTGGCAGTGGACACACACTGGATGCATTCCAAACTGTCAACATAGGGGCAGCTAAGTTTTGCCAATTCACACCAGCGGGGAACTGGCAGCCACAGATCGGAAGGGAGTAGGCGGAAGCACATGCGCGAGATGAGAGCAGGAGAGGGGTTGGGTACCAATGCGAGTTATGAGCTGATACTTCTAAGGTATTTTGAATTTTTATCTGAAATTTAACCAGATACCAAAGTTCGAGTAGGTACCACAATGAAGATCAATAAACTCCTGAACATGCAAGGACCACTTACTAAGCAATAATAAACCAAATAAGAACTACTCGCATACTCGATAGCAGTACGAGCTTTTGTAAGAAGGCTTGATGATTTGAAGACTCATACAAAACATCCTCCATTTGAAGACTCCTAAGGCAATGCATAGCTAGTGCCTCTGCTTTCTTAAAATCTAATTGATCCAGCTGTATTCAATTTTAGAGTACATATATAGATAATGTTGTTGCCACAGACATGCATAATGTAGTGGAAACAATAGTATTTCCTCGGCTTTGCAATCATTATTAGGTTTTGGGCATAGATAAGGTTGTTGCCATAGGCATGCATAATGTAGTGGAGAATAGTATTTCCTCTGCTTTGCAATCATTATCAGGTTTGGGGCATCTGAAGCACCCATAAGTATGTCACAAGTCTCCCCCAAAAGCATTGGATGCTATACCTGCAGCTCCACGAAAGTGGCAACTTTATAATCAGCCAATGAGGCCAGTGCTTTACTTTCAGTTGATGATTTCAATTTATCAGTGGATGTCCTTATCAACTATTTGTCACAATGCAGATGCTTGTGTTTGTTGTGGTGTCTTCGATATGAGTTGGTGGTGGACCTAGCATAAAAATTCTGTTGGACAAAGTGGAGCGTATTATACAATATCAAATCAAGACACACAACTCTGATCAATTACAATACTCAATAAATAATTATATTTATGTTTTCTTTATATTTTTTCTTTATTCCAGACCCATCATCGCTCCCACATGGAGTCGAACATGGGTCTGCTAGATGCTAGTCAGGTGCTCTAGCCACTAGACTAGAGGTCCTTTCGCTTATTTTGTTTACTCCTTCCTTGCCAAATCCTCTTTTTGCTGGATCTTATACGTGGAGATATATTCTGCGCTTAGCAGCAATTATTTTCCTTGAGCTAGGCTATTTAATGCATTGGAAATATGTAATGCTGATGCTTATGCACCCTTGATAAGACTAAGCCAAGTCGCTCATTTAGAGTAACAAATGCCACTGGTCAATTACCGTCAAAGCTGGCAATATGCACTAATTAACTTCGGCCTTGTTTGGGTACATTATTCCCTCTCAGTTTGTACATTATTCCCTCTCATATCCATATTGATATACTGGAGTAGAAAATGAACTCAATTTCCCAACTTCTCGGTTGAAGGGGAGAAGGAATAGGAGGTGTACTGGTGTTGGCCACCGGGAGATATGTGCTACTATAGAAATGATCTTTGCAAATGCCCTATCATCACTGGTTACAATGTAGGTGGCCGTTAAAACCATAAGTGATGTCTCAAGTATCACCGCTAGTTCAAGCCAGCAGCCAGCAGTGATAATATACACCACCATCACCGTCGGTTCATGGCTTGAATTGGCGGTGATAGGGACCTACACTGTCGGTTCATATAATAACAAACCAGCACTCGTCATTACTGGAAAATGGAATTCGTCGTTATTGGTTTGCCTCATATTGGAGGGGAACAAAAGGGGATTTTCACTTGTAGGGCATTTTATCTCTCTCAACAAGCTAGGGTGGGAAACCGACAGCGAAAGACAGACACCAACAGGCAATTTTACTGTTTGGTTATAATTTAATCAACACTCAAGTGAATTCTGCTTACAATAGTGCATGGGGATCTACATCGTCGGTGCATATAATATAACGAGCCTATAGTGATGATAGAGTGCAATGTAAAACCACCTCTCGTTTTCCTCCCTTTCGTTGCCAACCCGATGGCCACCATTTGTAGCACAATATTGCGGCCAATTTCTCCCCCATGGTCATTGAAAATCCGCCTTTTTCAAGTATATACATTACCAACTTGTTTATGGTTAGTAATTATCAATCCATTTACTTCATAGCTTGTTTCTTTTTCTAGATTTTGCATTATTGGGACTAATGCAATGCAGAGGTTTTTTATTTAGAATTCAGCCGGAGCTTGTGTTACTCACGAGAAAAATTATAATTATCCTGATATAAGTACTCCCTCTGTCCTAAAATTATAATCTTTCTCACTTCCTGAGAAAATACTGCGGTCAATTATATAAAAATAAATATTAAATTTTATGATACAATATATATATCATTAGATACATATTTAGATCTAATTTTTTTAAAAAAAAATATTTAGAGACTTAAATGTTGAGCGTATTTTCTACAAATGTAGTTAAACTCGTGGCATGGACACCCAAAACGACTATAATTTTTGGACAGAGGGAGTATCTCGCATACCAGGTGGAATAGGTTTTTGTTTATGTTGGGTCATTTCTCCCTCAATTTTCCTCAGAGGTAACCAAGTCTTGAAGATTGTTGAACACTCACTTGCTTCAAGGCTTGTATTGCAATTGTTGTCATGTTTGTTTGGTTAGATTGTTTTCAAAATTTTGGATGAATGTGATGGAGAGGCTCTTTTTGTTCATTTAGAGGCCATTGTTCATGAAGATGAAGTTGAACTTGTTCATTGCGATAGTGTTCATTTAGAGGCCATTGTTCATGAACATATTTTCCTAACGTGATGAGGGTGATTAGTTTTAACATTATTTTTTTTACCTAACGTAACGAGGATGTCCACAATGTGAACTGAAAAGTAGCTCATATGGACTAAAATATTGTATAAAATTTGTTCTAAAAAGTTACCCGTAAATTAATGTACTACCCTCAAGTATTTTATCTCTATTCTTTCTCCCCTGTGTCTTGCTTCATCTCCTCCCTCCATGCCCTACCACTACCCTAAGTGCTTTGAGGCTCAATGTTGTAGGTTTTGCAATAAGAGTAAATTCCCTCTATGCCTTTGAAAACTACAACTCATCCCTTGTGTGCTACTGGATGACATAGAGGGGATTTTTTTGTGTGTCTAAGAGTCAATGGCATATAGGGGATGAGTATAATTTTCAATAACATGGAATTTATTGACCATTGACCCAAGGTTTATGCAAAGGACTACTACCTTTGTCTAAGCCCATAATTATTTTTTTCTGGGATGGTGGGAGTATATGTTTAAAGTTTAAACACATGTTTGATGAAGTCTAACTTGCAGAACGTTGTGGACATGTATGTGTACATTATCATAGACCTGATTTGTATATTAACTAACAAACACGCCCCTATGGGTGAACATAATATGGCTATGTTACTATGTCATTCTAATGTCTGTTTTTTTAAGCATAATTGTTTCAAAGTATAACTTATAGAAATAAAAGAATGCTCCGGTCTAAATTAAATGGAAATTATTATATTTTTCCCAGACCTGATCATGGGCTGCTTGATCTGACAAAAGAACCCTGATCAGGTCGGACATTATATTGGGTGTGGACTCCGGCCATTTTTTTTTTATCCCGGTGTGAATTTTGTTGGGCGCACCCATACTTTAGCCCATGGGCTGACCCGACGGCCTGAAAACATAAAAGTAAAAAAGGAAAAAAGTCATTTCACCTCCCTAGACCTTAGACCGAGTTTATTTTTTCTCCGTGGACCGTAAAATCGGTTAACCAGCCTCCCTCAAGTCTTGAAACCATACGTTTTACCTCCCTGGCCTGATTATAAGCGGTACTGAAGGTGATTTTGTCTTTTTTATTTTTTTTATTTATTTCGATTGAAACTTTAAAAAAACTTAGTAAATCAAAGAAAAATCCTAAAATGGAAAATCTAATTTTGTTAAACTCCACATAGGTATGTCAACACAGAAAATATATAATATAATATATTTTAATACAATTTTTTACTATAGATTTTTATCTATCTTTTTACTATAGAAAAATCATATAATTCATAACTCTCTTATTTATGGTCCAGTCATGGTGAATTTTTACGTTGAGATAATTATTGTATACTAAAACTGTAATAAAAAATTATACTTATTGGATTTTGTATTCCTATACAATTTAGTTATAGATTTATTTAGTGTGTTTTCCATAAATAAATCTATAACTAAGTTATACATGATCCATGGTGTGCAATTTTTTAATACAATTCAAGCATAAAATAATTAGGCTACCGTAAAATTTCACCATGACCGGACCATAAAAAATGCAGTTACAAATTATTCTATTTAACTATAAAAAGAAATAGATCTAAATTCGTAGTAAAAATTTTGTACTTAAGCATACCATATTATATGTTTTATGTGTTGATATACCTATATGAAGTCCAACAAAATTGGACTTTCCATTTTATAAATTTTCTTTGATTTACTATGATTTTTCAAATTTTCAGCCGAGATAGATAAAATGGTAAAAAAAGAAACCACCTTCAATACCGCTTATATTCAGCCCAAGGAGGTAAATCGTACGGTTTCAAGACTTGAGGAAGGCTGGTTAACCGGTTTTACGGTCCAGTGGAAAAAACTAATAAACTCGGTCCATTGTAATGGGAGGTGAAAATGACTTTTTCCAAAGTAAAACCAACAGGTGCTATTGTTTTCACAGCCCAACAAATAGCTCATCAAATAGTATTACTGGTGTCCCCTCGTGAAGGAGGCCACGTCCGTATCATGTGCTTCGATACGACCATATATGATATATCCTTATCTCCCACTCCCACACCCCGAGAGCCCGATTGTATGTGTATGCCAGGTTCGGTTCAATTTCTTCTTCAAAGCCCTATTGTATGTGTATGTCAGGTTCGGTTCAATTTCTTCTTCAGAGCCCGATTCCAATTCTTCCTTCTCTGCTTCTGCAAAATCGGTTTAAATGCACATGCCAGTCTAGACGGAGAGTAGAGGACCTTGACAGCAGGTGAGTCCAGGTCCGCGACATCGAGCGATGCCGTCGTGAGGTATGGGAAGGAGTCCGGGTTCGCGACGTCGTACGGCGCACGGAAGGCGAAGGAGGCAGGCGATTGAGGTAGCCACGACTATCTCTCTTTGTTTTTCTATATAGTATAGAGAGAGGAGAAGAAATAGAGATAATTATTTGAGTCCAAGAAAATAGCTTGCGATTGCCTGCAATACGAGACAGGCCAATGTTTTGATATTATATACTGTCTTTTTTTCTAGAGGAATGTACTTTGCCTAATCCCCTGTAAACGACTTTATAAGTTTTCAAACACAAATTCGAACGAAATGGCCCATATAATGGCCTAAATTGCGGCCCGTTAAGAACACAGCCCAATCTTATACCTATATAACTTGTCGTGGCCCTAACGAAGTTGCCGCCACCCAATAGCCGCGCCGCCGTCGCCCACCCAGAAGAGCAGCAGGCTGTGATGCCGGTTTGGGCGCCTGGAGCCCAGGAGCAGGCTGCTTGTGCTCTCCAGGCTGCGCGCACGCGCCAAGGCGAAAGAAGAACACCGTACCATCACAAACGGCAGTGCCCCAGCCGTTGTCGGCACGACGGATCCTCAAGCCTGGAAAGGTTCATTACATATCTTTCTTGGCCTATTCCATTATGTGCTTCCCGTTTTGGTTTGTTCTCATCGGTCTTCGTTAGTGTAGGCGAGAATGCAACTTCATTTGATTTACATATGTACTAAGCTCGCCTGCACTATTATTATTAATTATAAAAAAATTCATTGCATCAAAACGGGCATATACCGATGGAAGCAATATTCTTCCTTGTTTTTAGATACCCACTTCGGCTTTGCGCCTGCGTACAGAGAGTAGCTGACTATGTTAAGTTGCTTGGTTGCCTATTCATCCTGCAGTGTTGGACTCGCATAATTTTTTCTTCACTCCTGAAGATATGTTTGACGAAAAAGACTCCTTTGAACTGCCAGGACCGTGGACATGGTTTTACCCCCTTTTTCCCAATTTTATCCTTCGTATCCGCAGGACTTGCCCTCTCACTTTCCTTGGCCCAATACCAATGGATGGTTTTCATTCAGTGGCGCCATGACACCCCGCAACGTCGGTGAAAAGTTTCACTACCCCTGTGTGTTACAACTTTCCAGGCCTCTACTCAGCACGTAGAGAGATGTTGCTAAACCTGCCATAATCAAGAATGAGCAAAGCTAGATGACTAAATTGTAGGATATTTAAACATAACTTAGGCATAAACATGATAGGATCTTACATCTATAACATGAACACTACACAGGGGTTAGGGTTACAACCAGGAGCGATGGACGAGGGCGGTCCGACCATTTCAGTAACCAGTGAAGCGCTCGGTGTAGTTGTTCCCGGGCTTGGTGTAGGACGTCGGAGATCCCGCCATCCTTCTGGTCTCCAACGGCACTGTCCTGGGACGGCGGTGAGGTGGCGACGGCCTTCAGATGGCTCCAGCACCACCAGATCGGAATGGCAGATGTGGGGACGCTCTTAGGATTTAGTGTCACTGGGATAGATCTAAACCTTGCCTGGTGTCCCCTTTTATCTTGCGCTGGGCGATGTGGGGGCAGCAACCATGGGTTCGTTGCGCCTCCGATCAAGATGCTTAGTGGCCCATGGGCTTTCCCACTAGTCCCGCTAAACCCTTCACTGATGGGCTTTTGACCACTTTAACTTTATTTCCAACATTCTTCCATTTGGTCTAAAGGCCCATTACTTATGCCATTTTCTTAAAGTAGAATTATTCAAAGAGATAATGTGTTACAATGGCGATAAAGGTCCAATGCAACACAAGTACCCACAATGTTTGAAACCACTTATCATAATGGGAGTGGTTGACTTATGACCCTATTATCAAAGATCACATGCTTTCCAATAATCCCATGCCGGCAACATGTTCTTTAAATATATTGGGAGCCTTTCATTAATGGATCGGCGAGCTTGTTCTTAGTACTTATATGCTCTATATCAATAGCGTGATCTTCGACTCTATCGTTCACAACAAGATACTTAAGCTCAATGAACTTGGTAGCGTTACTTCTTGTTATTAGCATAGAGGACATCAACCTTATTGTCGCAATATAGTTTTAGTGGTTTACTTATGCTGTCCACCACTCTTAGTCCCGAGATGAATTCTTTAAGCCATAAAGCTTGCCCCACAGTCTCATAACATGCCATAAACTCAGCTTGCATTGTGGATGTTGTCGTAATCTTTTGTTTGCAGCTTCTCCAAGATATTGCCCCAATAGCGAGTGTGAAGATATATCCTGATGTCGACTTCTTATCATCAACACAACCCGTATAATCGGCATCAGAGTATCCAATGACTTCTAGATTCTCAGTTCTCTTATATGTGAGCTTATAATTCTTAGTGCTCTGCATTTAGCGCATAGCCTTCTTACCACCTTTCCAGTGTTCAATTCCTGGATTTTTCTAATATCTACCAAGCATCCCGGTAATGAATGCTAGGTCAGGGCGTGTACACGTTTGTGCATACGAAATGCTTTCGACAACTGAAGCATAAGGAATCTTTCTCATTTGATCAATTTCTAATTGATTCCTGGGACTTTGGAATTTCCCAAACTTATCGCCCTTAACCACTGGGGCAGCTGTGCCTAAACATTGGTGCATATTAAACCTTTTTAGGACTTCCTCTATATAAGCTCTTTGAGAGAGTCCTAAAGCACCTTTTGACCTATCACGGTGAATCTCAATGCCAAGAACATAAGAGGCATCCCCTAGGTCCTTCATATCAAAACTCAATGAGAGATAACCCTTTGTCTCATGCAATAGATTCTTATCGCTGCTAGCTAATAGGATATCATCCACGTAAAGCACTAGGATGATAAAAGAGCTCCCCTTGATCTTAACATATATACAATTGTCCTTTCTATTACTGACGAAGCCATATTTCTTAATCACTCCGTCAAACTTAAGGTACCATTGTCTGGATGCTTGTTTCAACCCATAAATGGATTTCTTTAGCTTGCATCCCATTTGTTCTTTGCCTTCCACGATGAAACCTTCTGGATGTACCATGTACATATCCTCATGCAAGTCACCATTTAGGAACGCAGTCTTTACGTCCATCTGATGTAGCTCAAGATCATAATGAGCCACTAATGCCATAACAATTCTAAATGAATCTTTCTTCGTGACAGGAGAGAAGGTCTCATTGTAGTTAATTCCTGCCTTTTGCATGTAACCCTTAGCCACAAGTCTTGCCTTGAACCTTTCGATTTTCCCTTTAGAGTCATATTTAGTCTTAAAGACCCATTTGCAGCCTACCTTTTCGGCTCCTGCGGGAATCTCTACTAAGTCCCATACTTTAATGGCACTCATAGACCTCATTTCTTCTTCCATGGCCTCACACCCCTTATGTGAGTTCTCACTTATTATGGCTTTCTTATATTATTTTGGATCATCTACCTTTCCAATATCGTGACCTTCTTCACTTATGTACACGAAATCATCGGATGCGGTAGATTTCTTTTCTCTTGTGGATCTTCTAATTGCTCTTGCTGAGTCTCTTGTGTACTGTTAGCATCTTGACCCTGCGCTTGCTCAGCAGGATCTTCCACAATTTCATTTTGATGCTCATTAGTTACGGGTGCATTTTCATGCTCAATTATGGTAGGTGTTGCCTCCCTAATTTCTCTTAGAGGATCGGCTACCCAAGATGTAACTTTAATGTGAGGGATAGTCTCATTTGATCCTGAGTTATCGGCAATGAATCATGAGTCCGCATTTCCTCAAGATCAATTCTTCTAACCTCAGCGCATCCATTTTCCTCTAGGAAGACAGCATGCCTTGTCTCTACAAACTTAGTGGTACACTTAGGATAATAAAACGATACCCCTTTGATTTTTCTGGGTATCCAATGAAATAGCCGCTTTCTGTCTTAGGGTCTAATTTTCCAAGTGATGGATTAAATAGCTTTGCTTCAGCTGCACACCCCCATACATGCAAATAATTTATGCTGGGTAGTCTGCCAGTCTAGAGTTCATAAGGTGTCTTAGGGACCGACTTGCTAGGAACACGGTTATTAGTGTGCACAGCAGTCTTTAGTGCTTCCATCCACAAACTCACTGGTAGTGTAGAATTACTTAGCATAGATCGCACCATGTTCATGAGGGTACGATTTCATCTCTCAGCTACATCATTTTGCTGAGGTTCACCAGGAGTTGAATACTGAGCAACTATTCCATTTTCTTGAAGAAACTTAGCAAAGGGGCCGGGGATTTGCCCATATGTTGCATGTCTCCCATAATATTCTCCACCTCTATCTGATCTTACCACTTTGATCTTAACATTATGCTGATTTTCTACTTCAGCTTTAAAAATCTTAAACTTATTAAGTGCTTCAGATTTTTCTCTTATAGGGTAGATGTATCCATAACGGGAGAAATCATCAGGGAAGGTGATAAAAGAACTAAAACCATCCACAGATCTTACATTAAATGGACCATAGATGTTAGTGTGAATTAATTCTAATATTCCTGTACTGCGCTTAGCTCCATCCTTTTTAGTTCTTTTTGCAAATTTTCCCTTAATGCAATCAACACATTGTTCTAAATCATAGAAGTCTAAGATAGGGAGTATCTCTTCTCTAATGAGACGTTCCATTCTCCCCTTCGAAATGTGGCCTAAACGTGAGTGCCACAATTTTGACGAGGTCTCATTACCTCTCTTGCGCTTATGGTTGGCATGATCAACATTCATCACAGAGCAATCATTATTCAAAGACAACAAGTAAAGTTGATTATGTAAAGGTACATAACAAATAACATCACCATCATAACTTACTACACAACTGTTGTTCTGAAAAAGACACACATAACCATCATTGTCTAATCTTGAAATATAAATTAAGTTTCTCGTGAGAGATGGAACATAAAGGTCATTATTCAATTGAAGCATGAAGGCAGTATAAAGTTCTAGACTAAGATTTCCAATGGCCTCGACTTCAGCTTCAACTCCATTGGCGACCTTAAGGCTTCGGTCCCCTGTGAGGAATTTGTGACATGAACGGTGGCACCAGAATCAATCCACCATGAACTTAATGGAAAATAAGCATAATAAGACTCATCGGCTAACGAAATAATGTCATCATTACGTCTTTTTTCTAGCCAAAGCTTGAACTTTGGGCACTGCTTCCTGATATGGCCATAGTCCTTGCAGTGGAAGCATTGAGGACCCTTAGAGGAAGAAGCGCCAACATCTGTCTTTGGCTTCTGATTCTTCTTAGGATGCTTTGAGTGCATGACCTTCTTAGCCTTTCTCTTATGCATCTCTTGCCTGATGAGGTTGACATAGTTAGGAGTCTGTGACCTTAGCCTTTCTTCTTCCTGAGAGCACTTGGAGATGAGCGTGGCAACGTTCCATTCTGCATCAGTACCATGGTACTTGATCTTAAATGGCTCAAACACAGAGGGAAGTGAGAGGAACACATGGAACACATGATGCAACAGAGTCGTAGCATCAAGTGGACAACCCAGGACCTTAAGCTTATCCCTGAGGTTAACCATCCTCATGATGTGCTCTCTCACACTGCCATTCCCATCATACTTAGTGCTCATTAGCTTGAAGAGATGGATGCTAGCATTGGCCTTGTCAGACCCCTTAAAATACTCCTCAATCTTGTCCATGAAAGCTTTTGCACTTTTAGGATCCTTAGGAAGTGCTCCCCGCATGGAAGGAGTTATGCTCATCTCCATAATCATCAGTGCGACCCTGTCAGAGCGCTCCCAGCGCTCCTTCTCTTTCTCATAAGTTGCAGTACGTTCCGCAAGGGTAGGATTATTATCCCCTTCTACGACTGGAGCAACGGGAGCTGGCTCTCTCAGAGAGTGGTCCTTATCCTGAATCCCCAATATCAGCCTGATGTTTTCCTTCCATGTGGCGAAGTTGTTCCCTGCCAGCTTCTCAATACCGTGGATGTAGCTTATGATGCTGGAGGGAGTGGGATCTGAGTAAAACAACATGAGGATACATTTAATCAGTAATGACATAAAAAATATATAACTAATGCAATTTTGTATCACTGTTGGACAGAAACAAAATTAAAACATCAATGACTTCTGCATCACCGTTGGGCAGAAACAAAAGAATCTTAATACTTAGTGTTAAACAAATTTGCATCACCGTTGGGCAGAAGCAAAATGCAAACATTAAATTGACTGAAACTTATACAATTTTACATCACCATTGGGCAGAAGTAAAATAATCATGAATTTAAAACTCACTTATATCACATGACTATAAATCAACGTTGGTCAGAATTATAGTTGTGAACTTAAACTTAAATGTGCATAAATAATTCCTAATTAAAATATCTCGTTGGTTCAATTTTAATAAGGAAACTCATATGCACAGCGGAAACTTAAAACTAAATTTAAATCAGAGGTATTTTCCCTTAAATCAGTGCAAAAATCATGAATATACTCAGTCGTAACTTAAAAACATGGAGAATACTTAGAAATATACTGAAATCAAAGAAAAATACCAATCATAATTCATTGTGGGCCGAAACTAAACTTATTCCCCTCCGGCCCAGCACGGCGCTTCACAGCCAGCGCTAAAACTGGCCCACTGCCAGCCCATCATTGCAGCGGCTCAGCAGCAGTGTGCGCAGCTCGGCTCATCCCACGGCTCGGCTTAGCGCGCAAGAACGGCTCGGCTCGGCTCACCAGCATGGCTCATGGCGGCTCGGCTCAGCAGTTCACGGGCCACCAGCCTCACAATGCCTCATGGGCCTTACGCCCAAAAACCTACGGCCAGGCCGCCGAATCCGCCGACGCGTTCTGCCAGCTGAACCCGCCCGCCTTCATCTCAGCCGTCAATCGCAAAACCTAGGATCTGACGGTCGATCGTGATTTTCGCGGATATAAATAGCGACCGGATCCAGCGAACCCTCACCATAATTCATTTCACTCCTCTCCCCTTCTTCCTTCACACCACAGCCGCCGCCGGCTCCTCTCTGCGCGCCGTCGACTTCTGCTCAAGGCGCAAAGCCGCTCGTCGCCTTCATGCTCATGCCGACGCCCTACGCCCTCGCGGTTCCTCTCGCCGGAGGCGCGTGCGACCAAGTCGTGTGCGGCTCCGTCGAGGGGTTCCGTTCGGGTGCACTCATGGGTTTGCCGGCATCGCCGAGCCCTCATGTGCATGATTGTGCGCGATGCGCGCGTGGCTAGGTGAGGTCTGATGTGTTCTATGGTTTGGATATGACTCATGGATTTGGGGATTCTTATGGGTTTGCTAAATGGATCTGAGGTTTGCATGTTCCTTTTTCTTTCGATGCTTATTTGCGAGAATCGATGCACAAACCGACGACTTGGATGGGGTTTTGCGTCGGTGCGCCTAGGTTTCGCATGGATTCGCAAGTAAGATTCATAGATCTGTGTTTCTGAATGCGAATTTGTCTCATTTGCACAACAAAACGACGACTTGTACTGTGATTTGCGTCGATTTGATGCTCGGTTGGGGTAGAAATGGGGAAAACCGAAACCCTAGCTTAGATCTAAATGATCTCAGATCTAACCATGTGCACTAAGGGTTCAAGAATAGATGCAAAAGGCGACTGATACCGAATGTAGGATATTTAAACATAACTTAGGCATAAACATGATAGGATCTTGCATCTATAACATGAACACTACACAAGGGTTAGGGTTACAACCAGGAGCGATGGACGAGGGCGGTCCGGCCATTTCAGTAGCCGGTGAAGCGTTCGGTGTAGTCGTTCCCGGGCTTGGTGTAGGACGTCGGAGATCCCGCCGTCCACCTGCACTATCCTCGGACGGCGGTGAGGTGGCGACGGCCTTCAGATGGCTCCAGCGCCACCGAATCGGAATGGCAGATGTGGGGACGCTCTTAGGGTTTAGAGTCACTGGGATAGATCTAAACCTTGCGTGGTGTCCCCTTTTATCTTGCGCTTTGCGATCTGGGGCCGCAACCATGGGTTGCTTGCGCCTCCGATTAAGGCACTTAGTGGCCCATGGGCTTTCCTACTAATCGCGCTAAACCCTTCACTAATGGGCTTTTGACCACTTTAACTTTATTTCGAACATAAATGACTAATGAACACACGTATTAACGTACATGATTTGGGGAATAAAAGTGGCCAGTTAGGCATACAGAGCAGTGGCACTGCTGGTAATTGGTCCCTAACAAGTCAGATGTCGTTATAGAGGCAGTGGCCTTATTTGAATTACCTTTCAAGCAGTTTATCTATATTAAAAGGATTGAGTTGTTTCGGAAAATATTTGTTACTATAAAATTAGTCCCTTCAAATAACCATGTCCATCTGAACTATTGGTGTCCCCCTTGACATTGAGTGTACATACACAAGTTGAGTCAAAATCTCCTGGTGAGAAAAAAAAAAGCCAAAAGAAAGCCCAGGGAAAAAGGTGGACGTCCGCAAGTGTGGACGCATTGCCTTACCCATGTATTTTGTCTTTGGTCGGCAGAACTGTTTCTTCAGTTTCTTTTTTTTCCTTTCTGTTTCTTTTTTTTTCCTTTCTGTTTATGATTTTTTCCTACGAGGAGATGCTTCAAGGGCACGTGACCTGCTGCTTTTTGTGTATTTTTTATGCCTTTTTCTTAATTTTCTCTTACAGCTATCTGTAAGATTGTATCGGTCCTGTTTTTATGAGAAATAAGGTTGTGGTTTTTGTGTTTTCTAATTTGTGTCTCTATCCGTGTCTCCGATGCAATTAACAATAATTAAATCGTCCAAATTAAATTCTGATTACACAATTGTGTTTGTTTTAATAAGATCTTCAAAACTAAATAGCATTTTCCCATGTTTGGATTATATATTTTTTTAGAGTTTTTTGTAATAAAATAATTTGTTCAACCTAAAAAATTTTAATGTGGAAGATCTTAGTATAACAAACACTTATCAGAATTTAATTTGAACAGTTTATTTGACATTAATTACCTTAGAGACATGGATGGGGACACAAGTTAGGAGACATAAAGCCGTAGCCGAGAAATAAAGTTGGGCAATCCACACCGTAGTTTCCCTAAAAAATATTATATATATAGAAACAGTGACAACACACAAACCTTTGCTTGAAAATAAGAACGCGGATTAAGAAGTGCACAGAGACCAATGGTGAGGGTGTTGAAGTCCCAGAGTATTGAGCCGAGGGTGCGGATCCATTCACAGCCCATCATAATGTCGGGGCCTCCCAGGGGTTTACTGGTGTATTGCTTGGCGGGATCCTTGCAAGGCTTATCAGGGCAGTTGAAACATAGGCCCTCGAGACAACGTCGTGCCCTCGGACAAGCGCGGCGGGTCTTGTTGATGTAGACCCCAGCATGTCGGCTGGCAGCTTGGGTGACACAGACATCGGGCGATGAGCCGACCAGGACGGGCGTGAGGACGAGGTGGCCGCTGTGCCGTCGACCAGAAGCAGTCAACATTCGAAGGATCAGGCCAACGCCATGGGCGTCCTCCCGGGTTGTAGGCTTTTGGAGCTCCACGTCAGGGAGAGAGGTTCCAGCACAACAGCCGTGAAGAACGTGATCCATTGTGGCTCTGTGATGCCTTCATAGAGCGCCTGCAGGAGGCGGAATTGCGCCTGGAACTCATCGACGCAGCCCATACGACACAAATGCTATAGCTCCCCCAAGGGGTTGTTACGAATGGGCGGCCCAAAACAGCGATTCGTGCCCTCGACAAACTGCGCCCAGGATGTTGGACGTTGTTGGAACCTTGAGATGTTACAGGGTACTATAGGAAGAAAGAATTGTTCTCCCTTGTGAAGCCAGGTAATGGTGTCGTTAGAGCCATCGTACATGGGAAAACGCATTTTATGCAATGGCATCACCCCAGACTTGGAGTACTGCGAAGAGTGGACGGTGTCGAAGCAGCCCTTCCACTCGAGGACCTGTGTCTGGATGTTCTAGATGGAGGCGAAGAGGATCCCAGTCTCCTGCCGTAGGGCCGTGATATCGTCTATCTTGTTGCCGAGGTTGCCCATCATCCTGATTAGCTTGTCGGACATGCCACAGAGGATGCCTTCAAGAACGTCCCTGGTGACAGAAGTGATGCCGTCAGCGGCCATGGCGTGGAAGCGGTGGGTTTGGCCGCGCACAGAGGAAGGTGGGGGCGTGGAAGATGAACAAGTTAAATGTACGGTCGGTGAAAGTAAAGTGTGTAGTGTCGACCATCTACTCTCGGGCACTCTTCGTTGGCCATTCTCCGATTTGCTGGTAAGTTCTCGACAGTTGACAGTCAGCTATTAGGTGGTCCAGGCTTAGGCTTACCCGGAATTGCCAACAAGATTTGTAGTCGGCAACATATTTCTTAACAGTATTTTTACACGATGAGAAATGAATTGTTGAAGGTACTTTATTAATGGTTGGGTATTATACACGGTTGGCTATGCATATATACGATGTCTTCGTCTACCCGTTGGCTAAACAATGTTTCTGTCGGGTTTCAAGTGTATAAATGTTTCAATGCACCAGTGGTGATCTAAATACCCAACTCTTTTTTTTTTTACTGTGTCCTATTTGTTGGCCAGGTTCATGATACTTTGAATACACATTCGAAATTCAAGCATGGTGAAGAAGATAAATGACATGTTAAACAATGACATTGATGCATCGTTCATCCAAATCCATTAATTAAGTGGCAGCTAATGTCCAAATGAAAAATTTTAACTACGACACTGTTGTTCATAAGGAACAATCATCCAACTCCAAACTATACCACCAAAGGCAAAGAGCATCTATTTGCCCTCAACTCATTACCAAAGGTCATAATCCGGGTGACCTAAATTGCAAAAGTCTCCACCATCATTGTTATAATTCTCATCATATTCATGATCATGGTATCCTGCGTTATCATAATTGTAATCCCCATCATCCTCATCGACAGAGTCTACTATGTAAGCTCTTAAACTATGACTACCATATAGTAAAAAAAAAATTAACACACTTGGTTTGAAATAAATACATGGTAGACATAGGTAATGCTTACATCGTCAGTTCCATCCACTATTTTCATTTTCCTTGGACAACCCACCTTCTGATTCAAAAGTAGCCTGCATGACCCAAGAACAAACCTTGTAACCATATTCACATGCATGCATGGAGTACAGATCAGCACTAATAATATTTTTATTTCTTTCAAGACAAGTATTTTTCATGCAGCTATAATTGATATACAACCATCTGGTGTTTTCATGAGTGATTGGACATTTAATCTCCATTTCATCCCTTTTACGCTTATGACGACAGTCACACTAAGTACATGGACATTTTGATTTACCATCTACAATAGCTTCTAGCAAGAAAAATGCATGGTCTACAAAAAGAATACAAACCATTTTTCCAAGATTTATTAAAAAGCTTCCCTTTCGCTCATTATACATCCAACTACGATCCTCACCCGTGGCACTTCACCTAAATTTTAGGTTGCACATTCAGGGGAAAATTCAGACTAATGACATGTGCAGCATAAAAAATTGTAGAAGAGAGATAAAGAGGGACACACAGAGAAAGGAAAGCGAAGGGTGCTTTACCAGGAAGAGTTGGGGAACGACATAATGTGATCTGAGTAGGATTGAGTTACCTGGCGAAGGCGACGACCTGATGTGTCATTGGACGTCAGAAGCTGTAAACTGCCAATTGAGTTCAATCTGTAGGAGCTGCACGTCGGCGTGAGGAAGCTCATCAATCCCCCCTGTCGTGATCCCTGATCTCGACCAGATTCGATCCGCCTACACGCCCTTCGTGAGGCCCCCAATGCTAACACATTGAATCGTCGGCTAGAGATAAACCTTTTTCTCAGGTGGAAAGGTTAGTTTCCTGTCGTGGTTGCGTACTTTTAGGGTGGGTGGAGGCATGGTTTGGGGCGGCCGCACGGATTCCGTTTCGCCCTAAAACTTCTACACCAGCCGCCCCATCTAACCCAGTTTTAGATGCCTGCCATTTATTTAGCTTATTAGTTAAGGTATATCATTCAATCAAACATCAAAAGGTTCTAGTTTAACTAGTAGTTTACTATCTTTGGAGGTCTTTATCTCAGGATCGAATCATAGAACTGTCATGTTTTTATTCTAATTTTTTAGACCTATTTTTACATACTTGGATTCAATCAAATAATCCAAAACAAATATATATTTGAAAGTTATTTTTCATGTAGAAAATGACCTTGATATTCTGTACTTGATTTCAATGGGAATAAAAAAATAATCACTGACTAATATGTATGATAATATATACATGTTAATACAATGGATAGTTTGACCATGTGCATCAACTAGAAAATCAAGTGTCATCCAGTTAACGGTGAAGAAAGAAATGGTCTTATGCCATGCTCACTCTTCTCCTCTCCTTTGCATGTGTGACTCCTCGCCACCATGCATACACATGCAGGTTGCCTCTCGTCCAAATAAATTATTGCTGCCCATGTGCTCATTCTTATCCATGCCCACCAAATGGGTACTGAATCGGCGCAAGAACCGGTCCCCATTCAGCCTCATCCAGCATATAATCGTCAGCTTCCCATGGCACAATCCGTAGCAGACTTCAATGGATGTTGGGTACCAAGGAGGAAGTTGCTTCATGGGGTGAGGGTCAGGCGGACAACGACAACGTGGCCGCGGGTTCCATCAACAAGTCGGTATGTACCATTAGGTTGGCGAGGATTTTGGGTAAGTCTCCACGGCCAAAACCAAGGAGAAGTGGTTGAAGAAGGGTTCGATTTTGCTCAAGATTCAGAGGTGGGTGGGGGCGATGATTTCCTCTCTGTCTCCGAATCGGATGAAGAAATTAGTGAAGAAATCAGTGATGACTTTGTTGATGTCTCTTTTGTTTCCGAAACTAAGGACCCAAGTGCTAGCATTGCCCGTGCATCTCCATCTCCCTCCATAGTGTCTCCTCACTCAATTGCCTCCTTTGACACCAACATGGCGAGAGTTCATTGCCTAGAAGCTAGTGCATGGAAGGATATTGCTGGCCACTCGCAACCACCGGAAGAAGAAGCAGATGTCGAGACCCCTGAACCAAAAGAATCAGAAATAGGTAGTAGCCATGAATTTTGTGAGGTTAGAGATAGTATGTTGAAGATTTTAGTGCCATTGTACTTCGAGAATGTTGGGAACTAGAGCAGCACTCTACTAGTAGGTTCGTCAATAATGTATGCAAGTTTTGCATATTCTTCATGATTTCTCCTGCAATTATGCAGGCAAATAAATATTGTGCAATTTTTATCATATGGTACATTTGAACTATTTGTTATTTCATACAATAGCCAATGGGTAAACTAGTAACAGTTGGCAATGTTCAACAGATAACCGACTATTGGCAATGTTCATACAAAATTGTCAATGTTCCAACGGGTACTTTTGCCCATTTACCCATTCAATCAGGCTTCACAACTCATATGTAGCTATATTTTGTGACAAATTTTGAATGCATAACGAAGCTATATTTTAGAATGGATTGAGTACAACTATTTGCCAAGTGCCACATTAAGACCGTCAGTCTTGTGCCCGAGAGGTCACCATTTAACTCTCAGAAATAACTAGTGTTATAGGCCATTTGATACGAACACCAACGGTTCAGCTGTAGCTCTGGGCAATTTTTTTACCTTGAAAGGACCTAGATGTCGCCTGGAGGGGGGTGAATAGGCTGACCTAAAATTTACAACAAAATAGCAGCAGAAAAATAATTCTCAACGAATGAGTTGTCAGCCCTCAAACCAGAACTTTCGGTTCTAGCAAACAGGAAATTCCGGTTCTATGCAGAGCAGAGCACTAAGCTCAATAACACCTTCTCTTAAACTCTTGAATGAATGATACTTGCGAAGCTTGTTCTTGAAGTGTTTCTGAGCAAGATCACAGAGTCCCTATACGCAGAAATACTACCAACCAAATAAATCAATCAATTTCACAAGTTCACAAATAATGCAAGAATAACTGAAATAAAGGAGATACACAAGGATTTGTTTGACCGAAGTTTGGATTCACCCTGTGCTCGCAAGCAGCCACAGGACCGGTGAATCATATTCTCCGTTGAGTAACTCTTTAGGGACCAACTCATTTTCAACTCCTCCCACCGAGTTGGGTCTTTTTCAACCACTTCCCCATTTCTACTATCTTGCTTCTTTCCTTGCGGAGGCGAAGCGCAACCCTCACAAACTTCCCGTACCTCACCACACACTTTGGGAGCTCGCGAGCAACCGCTAACCGTTTAGGAGGCCAGACCTCCAAGAGTAACAAATGAATCGCTTGTAGAACGAGACCAAACAGCAATGCTCAAAGTGTTTGTGCTCTCACAATCTTTATCACGGTTTCTCTCTACTACCCAACACAAGGATATGATCAAATCTCAAGCTACCTCAAAAAGAGGTGTTGGGAAGAGCTAAACTTGGCTTCCTTTTAGTTCGGGTCGCAAGGGCAGCACAACAGCAACCACAGCAATAGCCACCAGGACAAGAGGGGGTGGAGAGGCTTTTATAGATGCTCTCCACGAAATTAGCCGTTAGTAGCTGTTGGAAGTAGGAACCTCTGGTTTTGAAAACCGGAACCTCCGAGATTTCCAACGAGCTAGCCGTTGGACTCTGTCAGCACAAAAACTACTCAAGAACCAGAATTTGTGGTTTGGGAAACCGGAACTTCTGGTTTGCCCCAGTCAACACAAGTCTAAGTGTTTGTGTGGCTTTTGTGTCTCTCATCAACTCACATAGGTTACTTTGAGCACTGATACTTGATCAAGACATAATGTGATGCATCCATCTTAATAGTACGGCATTCCTAAACTCAAGATTAAAAGAAAATGCATTTTTATCAACTTGAGTTTCTCTTTTGACTATTTAGCCATACTTGATCAATGTCTCTCCATGAGGATCTGCATCCACTTCTTTCTTGTCTCTGAGCACATAAACCTTTGAGCTAGTGACCCAACCCAAGACCTCTAACTCATGAGAGTGATATCCATTCTTAGGTCCATATAGCCACCATTATCATATACATATAAAATAATTATGTTTTCCATTATGAGACTCGCATGACCTTTGATTCCTTGGTGTCAACCACTTGGCTTGATACATCACCTTAGCTGAGTTCTTCAGGGTCAAGTCACTACTTGCCCTTCACCTTTGCTTAGTCCCTCAAATCCAAGCTCTTGGTCAAAACAACCTTCACCTTAGGATCACTTGAGCTACATAAGAATCATGTTAAATCCATTCCTTGAATACTCCTTCCACTCACTTTACTATGTCCATGTTTCTTCCAATGATCAATACCAATGTGTTTCACATAACCTTATCTATCAAGACTATTATGAAGTTGTATTTGTCATTGTGCAATTTTAGCTTTCTTTTGTTCACCGAGTCATGCTTCTATTTCTTGTTCATTGATCACACTTGCAAGCTTCTAATAATGTGAGTATCATATCGTCAATCAAGCTTCTCAATTATATTAGAATCTTGTCAAAAACATATCTTTAACATGAGAGCCATCTTTAATGTGTGTTTCAATCTTCTCTTGACATTGTTTTCATAAATATCAGTGTGGGATCGTATAGTAGCTTGCTCTTCCCCATTTGTGAGCTATATAACCAATGTTCAACTAGTTATGGCATTGTAACTTGTGAATATGTAAATATCATCCTGCTCACAATCTTAGATGAAAATGTTAGTCTTTTAATCATTGTTTTCACACAATGCACCAAAACCACCAGGGGACCTCGATTATGGCGGACCACCCCGAAATTATTCCAAGTTAAGTACTCAGGGACCACTAATCGAGTAGTCAGGCACTTAATCCGGAATAAGCTGGAGCGCCGTCGGATTAAACCCGATTTAACCACATTCTTTTCCCGATCGAAACAACAGCACGCCCACACGAAGGTGAGTTCCAGAGATTACAACATTCAATAAATTAACAACATAAATAGTAACTCAAGTTATTACAAACCAAGTTCAAATTTAAATCAGAGTATCAAGTTTAAGCAGCGGAAATAAAAGGTTCATTGCAGCGGAATAAATAAACTAACGACGGTACAACGTAACACCATGATGAAGCCTGCCACGGTGCTACTCCTCCCGTTCCTCGGCAGAGGAAGGAACCCACTCGATGTGCCATCCAGGGGGAACCTGGGTAGGCCAAGTAAGGGCATCGACTGCCACATCCAACATTGTACCTGTAAAATAAATGCCACAAGCAAGGCTGAGTATACTAATACTCAGCAAGGCTTACCCGTCGGGTGAAATCTACATCACCGACATCTAGACATGAGAGGCTTTTGGCTGGTGGGTTTGTTTGCCAAAAAGCAACTAAAAGTAGATCCTTGCTTTCAAGTTTTAGCTTCATTTTCCAGTAGTTTTAACCATTCTAGATTAGCATCCTCTCTAAACATACAAGTGGTGCAATACAGTTTATTTCATACAACAAGTTCATCAATCTCATAGTTCCACTTCTTACTCAATGCAGCAAGGCGGTCAAGCAGTCTCATTAACCGCGAGAAGCGGACAGTTCCAACTGAATTTTGCTACCTGGCCAGGGGAAACCCAACACACACGGATAATGCTTGCTATAAAAGGTACAAGCACTTCCCAACCTTTCCCATCGATCCACAATTCGGAACCGGGTCCACCTTCCTTAGGATAGAGGTTTACTGCTTCACTCACAGTCTCACGCATATATCCACAAGTGTACGGCAGGGGAAAACAAAGTTTCCAAGGAGAGATGGCTATCGGCCCTAGCTGCTTCAATCTGGTACGGGGCTTACCGACTCCCATATATCGGCATGCATGTGGTACGTTCAAAAACTTGACACACTCAACCACACGTTTCGACCTTAAATCAATTATCATACACGGACGGGAGATCTACATCTACCATCCCGCCCGTCAATCCTTATGATTCCAACATAAGTAAAGACAAGCAACTCCTATGTCTCGCGAGTGACAGGAAATCACTCGACTTGTACGGACCTAAAGCAGTGCTCTATCGATCCTTTCATACTAGTGTTGCAAGTCATAGGTACTAGAAAGGTGCAGCTAAGGTATTCAATCAACTCCTTGAAACGTAAATGCACAAGCATAGGGAATTCATAGATGCATAAACTTGAAAGATTAGGTTATGCTCCGGGGCTTGCCTTCTTGCTCTAGCTGGGGGTTAGCCTCCGGGTCGTTTGCTCCTTCGCCGGCACCGTTCTCCGGGGTGCCTTCTCCGTCGGCGGGGATAAGATGGTAGGTGCCGTCCGGAATATCGCCTTCTACATGAGATGCATAACTTAAGGCGGCTGCCTAGTGATTCCAAAACTAAGGCCTTGAAGGCCATATTCACCTAGACATGCTTAAGTACTTCTTTCTTTTTTATAAAATTAGAGGTGGGGTGTGGAAAATTTTATTCACCTTTGATGGTGATTGTGTACATATATAAAAGAACTTCCATTTATTACTTTGAAGGTATGGTGCTGTTCTCGGAATTTAGACTTCACTTATTTTATTTTAACTAATTATCAAAAAGTCTATTCTTTTATATAATTCAATTTCACCTTAATTCCTTCTCATTTTTGTTTCTCCTTTTCTGTTCATCCTTCTTATCTATAAACTTTATGACAGCTACTGGAGTATAAGAGTTAGGCTCACTCCAAAATTTAGCTAAATCTGAGCTACACAAAATTTATTAAAAATTATTCAAACTGCTGCCTGCAGAAATGAAATAAATTCATATAAAATCAAAAATACATCAAAACCAGGAAATTTTCCTACCAGAGCTAGTCCTGAATACAAGGAGGGCTCTGGCCAAGTGGTGGCTCAAAATAACCCTTGGACAGTCCTCAATAAATTTCTATCCAAAAACACATATTCATTTATTTGCTAGTCTAAACAGAGCAAAAATTAAGTTTTGCATTTTTACCAGATGTGCTAACAAGTTTTTAGGCCTCTGGAGAAAAAAAGTGATTTTTCGCTGCACAGATTATTTTTAATACTTTCTGCACTGCAAAAAGACAGGAAACACATTTTAATTCATAACTGACGCTACAGTCCGTATTTTTAGGTCCCCTTTGGACACATGGTGTCCAAAGTCACTGCAAACAACATATCCAAAGCTCAGCCCTAGCGGAGCTCTGGATTTGAAATGGTGCACAAGTTTCTAAATTCACAAATTGAATTTTAATTCAAAAATGGTTCACCAAAAGTGTATATATGCCTAAGTGAGATTGGAGTTTACAATCTCACGAATCCAGGGAGTATTTTTCTGCATTTTTCTGCTTTTTGTACGATTTTTAACGGATTTTACAAGATTCGAGAAAAATAGATCTAGGTTTAAGAATATTCTTACGCTGGAGACCCTAGAACTTTCAAAACCTTTCAAACTAGTCCCTTACTTTTGCACGGAGGACCCTAGAAAAACGAAGACGATGAACTTCGGTCCTTGGCTCGTCGCCGGAGTTGCGCCGGCTAAACGACGGCGAGCTAGGGTCGGGGAAGTGGGGGAAAAGAACCAGGGGCCCACCACGAGTCGATTGGTGACGGTTGGGAGGCCGGGGCAAGCTCGGAGGATGGCCGCCGGCGATGCAGTGGCGGCGCGGTCGCCGCGGCTTCTACGCCGGTGAGGTCGGTGGGTCTCGTCGGGGTTTGAGGGCTCCTAGAGCACCAGTGGAGCTCGGGGAAGCTGTTGGCGTGCTCGGTTGACCTCGGGGACGGCTCGGAGTAGGGTCTCGACGTGAGGGTGCTCCGACGGCCGGAAAATGGAGATTTGGGGGAAATCTCGATTTCTCGCCGGAGAAGCGATGATAGCTCGAGAGGAGTGGGGGAATCGGAGGCTAGTGAAGTGGTCTAGCTCTGTGCGCGAGGGATTTGGGAATGGTGGAGAGTGTGGGGCGAATTTTGTCTCGAAGCTCGGCTCGGTCCGTGCGGCGCGAGGTTGAAGATGACGGAGCGAGGCGCGAGGAGAGGGAGAAGGACTGAGTGCGGGCTGAGGAAAGAGAAGGGGATGCTCAGTGAAGCGTTTGGAGTGCGCTAGGGGCACTGAGTGGCCTCGGTGGCATGTGTGCGCGTGCGGGCTGTCACGGTCGCCATTGATGGCGCGGCGAGCTCGAGGAGAGCGCGCGCGACGGTTGGGCGAGGAAGATTGAGGCGTGGAGCAGTGGAAGATCTCCTGCAGAGCGTCTTGGCGCGGAGCGGGCAGAGAATCTGCCGCGGACGGCTTCGCGCGACGCGCGCGCGCGTGCGGCCACGGCGGCGCTCGACCGCCATGATGGCGTTCGCGCGGCGCGAGGCGAAGCGAGTGGACGACGGCGATGTGACGGTGCGGGAAGGGCTGGACAAGCGCAAGACGACACGCGCCACCCGACGCCGCGGCCCGGCCAGCTCGGCGCGGCCTCCGCCACTCGCCGGCCACGTGGCGGCCGGCTCCCGGCCGGAGCAGGGGCGCGCCAGGGCCACTGTTGGCGCCCGTGGAGCTCCTTTTTCCCTTTTGAATTTTCTCCAAAAATTTGAACTGAACATGAAAACGTGTGAAAATAAAAGTTGGAGTTTGAGAGATGGGACACAACTTTCTTTATGGGATGAACCTGAAATTTCAAATTTTTCGAGCTCAAACATCCCAAATACAAAAAGGCGTCCAGATTGGTTTTTCGAGTTTTTGAGGGACTAAACTGCAAAATTTTTAAAAGTTCCAAACAGTGACTAGGCCTTATTTGTGATGGCCAACAACTTTTATTTTTGGAGATTTTCAAGTTTAGTACAAAATTCTTGAGTTTTCAGTTGGGTGTCAAACTACCTTTGTTTTTGAATTTCCATTTGAATTTTTGATGGATTTTTGAATTCCATCACCACTTTTTCCCTCTTTAATCTATTCCAAAGATATTTTCATCATTTTTACATCAGAGATGTGACAGCCTACCCCCCTCAAAAGGAATCTCGTCCCGAGATTCGATTAAACTTAGGAACAAGATGGGGAAAGTACCTTTGGCTTATGAAAGGATGTCGGGGAAATTCTTCTTAAGATAGTCCTCGGTTTCCCATGTGGCTTCGTCTTTGGAGTGATGACTCCACTGAATTTTGTACATTTTCACTCCTTTCCTTCGTGTTTGCCTCTCTTTCTCATCGAGGATTTTAACGGGATGCTCGTCATAAGAGAGATCCGGTTCAACCGAGAGTTCTTCCTGTTCAACAACTTCGGTCGGAACACGAAGACACCTCTTGAGTTGAGAAACATGGAATACATCGTGTACTGCTGAAAGCTTCTCGGGAAGCTTCACACGGTACGCTACCGGTCCACATTGTTGAGTAATTTCATAGGGGCCGATGTAGCGAGGTGCGAGTTTTCCTTTTAAGCCAAATCTTTGCACACCCTTGGTCGGGGAGACTTTGAGATACACGTGGTCACCAACTTCGAATTGAAGTGGCTTGCGCCGTTGATCAAAGTAACTCTTTTGCCGTGACTGGGCGGTTTTCAAATTTTCGCGGATGATCCTAACCTTTTCTTCCGCTTCCTTCACAAGGTCAGGGCCATAGGTATATCTCTCGCCCGCCTGGGACCAACACAACGGGGTCCGACATCTTCTACCATATAACGCTTCGAAACGTGACATTTTAAGACTCGCTTGGTAGCTGTTGTTATAGGAGAATTCGGCCAGAGATAAGCATTTCTCCCAATTCTTCCCATAATGGATAACACAAGCTCGAAGCATATCCTCAAGTATTTGATTTACTCTTTCTGTCTGCCCATCGGTTTGAGGGTGATATGCTGAACTACGGATTAGTTTGGTGCCTAGGGATAGCTGCAATTGTTCCCAAAAGCGTGCTACGAATTGAGTACCACGATCTAAAATTATCGTCTTGGGTACCCCATGTAGACAAACGATCCGTTCCAAATAAATCTCAGCGTACTTCTTAGCGCTATAAATGGTATTGACCGGAATAAAATGTGCGGTCTTTGTAAGGCGGTCCACAATTACCCAAATGGAGTCATGCCCCTGCGGGGTTCTGGGAAGTCCAACAATAAAGTCCATGCTTATATCTTCCCACTTCCATGAGGGAATAGGTAGAGGTTGAAGCGTGCCTGCTACCTTCAAGTGGCTGGCCTTAACCCGCTGGCACGTGTCACATTCCGACACATACGTGGCAATTTCTCGCTTCATCTGAGTCCACCAAAAGTTTTGTTTCAAATCTTGGTACATTTTGTTGCTACCGGGATGGATAGAAAATTTAGAGAGATGGGCCTCATCCATAATTTTCCTCCGGAGTTCCGCGTTTTTGGGCACCACAATGCGATGTCCAAACCACATCACTCCCTGCCCATCTAGCCGGAAACACTTGTATTTTTCCTTCACCTTCTCTTTTGACAATTTCCTTTTAAGGATCTTAATCATTGCATCATTTAACTGGGCTTGAATAATCTGATCGTGCAAGGTTGGTTCAACTGAAATATGGTTGAAGTACCCGTGAGAAACAATCTCTAAGTTGAGCTTTGCCATCTCATGGCACAAGGTGTCAGCGTAGGACTCCACGGAAAGGCAGTGACAACGAGCCTTGCGGCTTAGTGCATCCGCAACCACATTTGCCTTGCCGGGGTGATAATGCACACTGAGGTCATAGTCCTTTGCTAACTCCAACCACCTTCGTTGCCTCATATTCAAATGTGCTTGTGTGAAAACATATTTGAGGCTCTTGTGGTCGGTGTATATGTTGCATGGAACACCCATCAAATAGTGTCTCCACATCTTGAGAGCATGAATAACCGCTGCTAACTCAAGATCATGTGTGGGGTAGTTTTGCTCATGAGGCCGAAGTGCTCGAGAAGCATAAGCAATGACTCGGTTCTCTTGCATGAGGACACAGCCAAGTCCGGTGCCTGAAGCATCGCAATAGACATCATAGGGCTTGGTGCAATCGGGTTGAGCTAAAACTGGGGCTGAAGTTAAATGTTTTCTCAAAGTGTGGAAAGCCTCATCGCATTTGTCGTTCCACTCAAATTTGACTCCCTTCTTTAAGAGTTCGGTCATGGGTTTCGCGATCCGAGAGAAGTCCGGAATAAAACGGCGATAATACCCAGCTAAACCCAGAAAACTCCGAATCTCGTGGACAGAGGTAGGTGGTTGCCAATCTAGCACCTCTTGCACTTTGGTTGGATCCACGGATATACCATCCTTGGAAACTATGTGACCTAAGAATTTCACACTCTCTAGCCAGAATTCAGACTTGGAGAACTTGGCATAGAGCTGATGGTCTCGCAATCTTTGAAGAACAATGCGAAGGTGCTCGGCATGCTCTTCCTCATTCTTAGAGTATATAAGAATGTCGTCAATGAAAACCACCACAAACTTGTCTAGTTCTGACATGAAAACCGAATTCATGAGGTACATGAAGTAGGCCAGGGCATTGGTGAGTCCAAAAGACATAACCAAGAATTCATAAAGCCCGTAACGAGTAGAAAAGACAGTCTTCGGAATGTCACAAGGTCGGATCTTTATTTGGTGATAGCCAGAGCGAAGGTCAATCTTGGAGAACACTCTGGCGCCAGCTAGTTGGTCAAACAGGACATCAATACAGGGGAGTGGGTACTTGTTTTTAATAGTCACCGCATTGAGAGGCCGGTAATCGATACACAACCTCAAAGAATGGTCCTTCTTCTTCACAAAGAGAGCGGGACATCCCCAAGGTGACACACTTGGGCGAATGAAACCCTTGTCTAGCAGTTCTTGGAGTTGGATTTTTAATTCAGCCAATTCATTGGGTGGCATTCTATATGGTCTCTTTGATATAGATGCCGTGCCAGGTTGGAGTTCAATCACAAATTCAATGTCCCTATCCGGCGGCATCCCAGGTAAGTCATCCGGAAAAACATCGGCATACTCACATACCACCGGAATGTCCTTTAGTTGGGTTTCTACCATGGTGTAAGCACACGCATTGACGCATTTCCGTTGTGGCAGATATAGCACACTAGGGCCATGGGTAGGCGAGTTTATTTCAACAACTCGTTCCGCAATATCTAGCACAACCTTATGTTGAGTCATCCAATTAGCTCCCAAAACAATATCAATCCCTTCAAAACCAAGCAGAATCAAATCAGTAGGAAATATTTTACTTCCCAGCCTGATTGGAACTTTTCGGGAGACTTGGTTGGATGCTATTTTACCTCCCGCAGTTGATATCACATATGATGATTTGGTATGGTAAGATTTTAAACCACATTTCACATGATAGCTTCTGCTTATAAAACTATGTGTTGCCCCGGAATCAAACAATATCATAGCAGGTTGAGTGTGGATAGGGAAGGTACCAGTCATGTCTGGGGCTCCCTCGGGTAGGTCGACCAAGGTGGTGTAGTTAAGCCGTCCTTGTCGGACCTGCACACGCTGCTGCTATTTGCCCTTGCTTTGCTGATTTCCCGGGCGCTGGTTCTGTTGCTTGTTCTGCGGGCAATCCTTGATAAAGTGACTGTTACTGCCACACTTGAAGCACTGATAACCGGCTCCAGGGCGAGCTGGCTGTTGTGCGTTCTGTCGTGATGCCGGTTGCTGCTGCGGTGGTGGAGGGAAACGGGGCGCATTAGGCTGTGGTGGCCTAGCAACCCATCCACCTCGCTGAGGTGCCCTAGACTGTCCTTGAGGTGCAGCCGGGGGAACCAAGCGGAATCTCTGCGGCTGCGCGCTCGAGGGTCCAGCGGGAGCTTTCCTCTTCTTCACCGCCTTGTGCACCACGTTGGCGTCTTCTTGGGCAATGGCGAGGTTCACAAGATCGCCATATGTGGCAGCACGGGTGGTAGCCAATTGAGCCTTCAACTTGGTATTGAGGCCACGTCGGAACCTCTCCAACTTCTTCTCATCTGAGTCGGCGTGATGACCCACATACGGGCACAGACCATTGAAGGCCTGGGCGTATTGGAGTACCGTGCGGGTACCCTGGGTCAGAGCCAGAAATTCGTTCAACTTCTGCTCTACCAAGCCGGCAGGAATATGATGAGCCTTGAATGCAGTCTTGAACTCATCCCATTCAACCACATGACCCTCTTGCTGCGTGGCCAGGATGGTGAACTTGGACTCGATGGCTCGAATCCACGTATCGGCCTCCAAGGGCTCATCGGCTCTCGAGAATAACGGCGGGTGTGTAGCCAGAAAATCCTCATACCGGGCTACTTGAGGCTGAGGGGCCCGTTGACCTCCCTGCTGTAGCATCTGTTGTTGCATCATCTGCTGCTGATGCTGCAGGTTCCGTAGGATTTCCGTTTGCGTGGCATACAACTGCTGCCACGACGGAGGTTGCTGCGGTGGCGGAGGTGGTGGCGGCTGTTGCTGCCCCTCCGGCCCTTGCTGGTTAGCATTGGAGCCACTAGCGTCATGACCGTTGCGGGTGATTGCCATCTGCAGTAGGTACTTGTATTAGCCACATTTCATAAGCTTGCATAATGATGACAAGATAGAACGTGACAATATATTGAAGTTTACTGCGTAAGAATGACAAATCAACAGGCAGTTCGGAAGAAAAATCATATCTCCCAACAGGAAGCAAATCAAATGCTCCAATTCGGTCAGTAGCTCGAAAATTTCATGCTCTACAACTTTTATGTTTGGCTCAATTTCAAATTCGGACTGGAACTAAGCCGAAAAATTCAATCTTTAGCTCTCTGCGTTTGCTGTTTTACAGCAGGCCGAGCTGTAGTGTTTCGGTTGCCATTTTTATTTCGCTTAACCAATGGGGTTGAAATTTGGTGAACATTTTGTTTGAAAAATTCCAAACAACTTTGTAGTTCACATCACAGCCCAGAAATGAAAGGAAAACCCATCAATAACTCAAACAAGGTTAGCTGCAGAATGTTTTTCCACACAGCCAATACAACCTTCATCAAGTTTTGGATTACAACCACACCATTAAATTACAATGTCTCAAAAGATTTAAAAGGGAGCTCAAATCCATCTAGCCTATTACAACATGAAGCCAAAATTTAGGCTAAGCGGAGGAGTAACTTGCTGCTACCACTTCTAAAAGTCATCTAGGTTGTTAGCGGTAGCCTCGCTGCCCATAGGTGATGGTGGAGCTGGAAGGGGCGGCATGTCGTCCTCGGTATCCATGTCGGAGTCAGGGGCCTCACCTTTCCCATCCCCTCCTTTTTGCTCAAGAAGGTGCTGAGCATCATGGGCGGCTAACATGGCATTAGCATGCTCCAAAGTGCCGTGTACCTCCTCAAGTTCTTCTCTAGTTTGGGCTAGCTCATGTTGGGTGTTGTTGTGCGCGACGTGGAGGTCATTCAATTGCCTCTCCAAGTCAGCAATCATGGCGTCCCTGGTGCTCACCTCAATGGACAATGAGGTCCTCTCAACCCCAATGTCACGGGCACGGGCGGACATGTCCATAGCAATGTTGAGCATCTCGCTCTGCGACCGTCCTAGAAGTGCCTGCAAGCGGTGATAGGCTCGGATCCACCTCATCATGAGTGCAGCTGCAGCGACGGGATTCTCCGCCATCCTCAAAGGGGAGCTAAGGTAGCGTCTCATCCAATGGGGATCATCCGGCTGAGTCGGTGGAAACAACCCAAGCAACTAGTGCTCAACCAAGTCCTGGTTCTGAGCACAAAAAGAACTAATGCCATTTAAGGCAGCTAGCTCACAAGTCGTCTCCATGTGGTGTCCATGAACTTCCACGGTCCAAGTGGGGGAGCTAGGACACGGTGGGTGGCGATACACCACCAAACGCACACGAGAACGGGTGACACCCCGGTCTCGGATGAGGGTCCTCTCATACTGTGGCGGGGTAGGGTAGTCAAGTGCCTGCAAAACTGACCACAGAATGCTAGGGAAACCTTCCCATCCTAGGCAGTCTGAAAAGGAAACATCGTTGGGGCAGCTAGCCAAGTCAGCGTGAGCGTCCATTCTGAACCAAAAGAAAAAGGGCAAGGATGAGAACCGGTTAGCGCCAAAGAAAACAAAACAGATTCTGGACAGTGTAGTAAAAACTATAGAACTCGAATCCTACCAGCTCAAAAATTCCCAAATTTGGCCAGGACATTGTTTAAGTAATTCCAAACAAGTTTTATGTTGGAGGTTTGAGCATAAACTGTCATTAAGATGGTGTAAAAATTCAATTTTTATCTCACTGTTCCCAGAAATTTCCAGCAGACAGGGGGTTACCATTTTAAGCATATCTCCAGTTCTACTGAACTATTTTCGTTAAAATTTCTACAGCATAATCTTCATAACAGTTATGACAACTTTCATGTTGAACACTTTTTCGTTTGACAATGTTTTCAGCTTCGAATTAATGGTGCAAACAGATTGGTTTCTGCAGAATTTCGGGTTGTGATTTAAATTTTGACGGCGGTTTCATTGGTCACGTGTTAAGGTTCAATATTATTTCGGTGAATGCAATGCATGAGCGACCTGTTCGTTCTCACCAACACACATGCCAATAAACTTTTGGCCTACGAAGTTAGTGCCGGTGGCTAGGCAATATCCGTCTCTCCCTATATTAACTAGCCGAACTTTTCTAACCGTTCAATCATACGGAATCGCGGTTAGTGTACCTGCAGAAAATTCCATTCCAGAGCATATATAATCAACCTTTCGTGCCAGCACTCACGAAAGCGTCTCCATTCATTACCACCCACTATAGAGGTGGCACCCGAACGTTTAACATTGAACGGGCAATGTTCATATGTCACCAAGGCAACATATTGACAATTTCATACGCTATTTCATGAGCGTATTGACTTTGTGCCGCCATCATATTTGCATATGATGCCGTGGTACGCTACAGCAATCGCCGTACCTTGCGCCCACCATGCTATTCTATTTTCATACGCTATCACGGCGTATTGACTATGTGCCGCCACTATATTTTCATATAGTGCCGTGGTACGTTACAGCAATCGCCGTACCTTGCGCCCACCATTGCGTAAAGTAAATGACAGAATGAAATGTGCTGGAAGTCAGTATAGTACACTATTTGCCACCTATCATATCGTGATCCCTTAACCCACATAGGCTTCACGCTCTAGGTAACATCCTTAGCGGTCCTAAAATTAACCTTCCATCGCAAAGTGCGGGGAAGTACGAGTTGGCAAATTTTATTCAAAAATGTTTATTTAAGGTTTGTTGCTTTCTCCGGTGCGCTGTTTCGGCTCTGATGCCAGCTATGGCGGACCACCCCGAAATTATTCCAAGTTAAGTACTCCGGGACCACTAATCGAGTAGTCAGGCACTTAATCCGGAATAAGCTGGAGCGCCGTCGGATTAAACCCGATTTAACCACATTCTTTTCCCGATCGAAACAACAGCACGCCCACACGAAGGTGAGTTCTAGAGATTACAACATTCCATAAATTAACAACATAAATAGTAACTCAAGTTATTACAAACCAAGTTCAAATTTAAATCAGAGTATCAAGTTTAAGCAGCGGAAATAAAAGGTTCATTGCAGCGGAATAAATAAACTAACGACGGTACAACGTAACACCATGATGAAGCCTGCCACGGTGCTACTCCTCCCGTTCCTCGGCAGAGGAAGGAACCCACTCGATGTGCCATCCAGGGGGAACCTGGGTAGGCCAAGTAAGGGCATCGACTGCCACATCCAACATTGTACCTGTAAAATAAATGCCACAAGCAAGGCTGAGTATACTAATACTCAGCAAGGCTTACCCGTCGGGTGAAATCTACATCACCGACATCTAGACATGAGAGGCTTTTGGCTGGTGGGTTTGTTTGCCAAAAAGCAACTAAAAGTAGATCCTTGCTTTCAAGTTTTAGCTTCATTTTCCAGTAGTTTTAACCATTCTAGATTAGCATCCTCTCTAAACATACAAGTGGTGCAATACAGTTTATTTCATACAACAAGTTCATCAATCTCATAGTTCCACTTCTTACTCAATGCAGCAAGGCGGTCAAGCAGTCTCATTAACCGCGAGAAGCGGACAGTTCCAACCGAATTTTGCTACCTGGCCAGGGGAAACCCAACACACACGGATAATGCTTGCTATAAAAGGTACAAGCACTTCCCAACCTTTCCCATCGATCCACAATTCGGAACCGGGTCCACCTTCCTTAGGATAGAGGTTTACTGCTTCACTCACAGTCTCACGCATATATCCACAAGTGTACGGCAGGAGAAAACAAAGTTTCCAAGGAGAGATGGCTATCGGCCCTAGCTGCTTCAATCTGGTAACGGGCTTACCGACTCCCATATATCGGCATGCATGTGGTACGTTCAAAAACTTGACACACTCAACCACACGTTTCGACCTTAAATCAATTATCATACACGGACGGGAGATCTACATCTACCATCCCGCCCGTCAATCCTTATGATTCCAACATAAGTAAAGACAAGCAACTCCTATGTCTCGCGAGTGACAGGAAATCACTCGACTTGTAACGGACCTAAAGCAGTGCTCTATCGATCCTTTCATACTAGTGTTGCAAGTCATAGGTACTAGAAAGGTGCAGCTAAGGTATTCAATCAACTCCTTGAAACGTAAATGCACAAGCATAGGGAATTCATAGATGCATAAACTTGAAATATTAGGTTATGCTCCGGGGCTTGCCTTCTTGTTCTAGCTGGGGGTTAGCCTCCGGGTCATTTGCTCCTTCGCCGGCACCGTTCTCCGGGGTGCCTTCTCCGTCGGAGGACCCTAGAAAAACGAAGACGATGAACTTCGGTCCTTGGCTCGTCGCCGAAGTTGCGCCGGCTAAACGACGGCGAGCTAGGGTCGGGGAAGTGGGGGAAAAGAACCAGGGGCTCACCACGAGTCGATTGGTGACGGTTGGGAGGCCGGGGGAAGCTCGGAGGATGGCCGCCGGCGATGCAGTGGCGGCGCGGTCGCCGCGGCTTCTACGCCGGTGAGGTCGGTGGGTCTCGTCGGGGTTTGAGGGGTCCTAGAGCACCAATGGAGCTCGGGGAAGCTGTTGGCGTGCTCGGTTGACCTCGGGGACGCCTCGGAGTAGGGTCTCGACGTGAGGGTGCTCCGGCGGCCGAAAAATGGAGATTTGGGGGAAATCTCGATTTCTCGCCGGAGAAGCGATGATAGCTCGAGAGGAGTGGGGGAATCGGAGGCTAGTGAAGTGGTCTAGCTCTGTGCGCGAGGGATTTGGGAATGGTGGAGAGTGTGGGGCGAATTTTGTCTCGAAGCTCGGCTCGGTCCGTGCGGCGTGAGGTTGAAGACGACGGAGCGAGGCGCGAGGAGAGGGAGAAGGACTGAGTGTGGGCTGAGGAAAGAGAAGGGGATGCTCAGTGAAGCGTTTGGAGTGCGCTAGGGGCACTGAGTGGCCTCGGTGGCGTGTGTGCGCGTGCGGGCTGTCACGGTCGCCATTGATGGCGCGGCGAGCTCGAGCAGAGCGCGCGCGACGGTTGGGCGAGGAAGATTGAGGCGTGGAGCAGTGGAAGATCTCCTGCAGAGCGTCTTGGCGTGGATCGGGCAGAGAATCTGCCGCGGACGGCTTCGCGCGACGCGCGCGCGCGCGTGCGGCCACGGCGGCGCTCGACCGCCATGATGGCGTTCGCGCGGCGCGAGGCGAAGCGAGCGGACGACGGCGATGTGACGGTGCGGGAAGGGCTGGACAAGCGCAAGACGACACGCGCCACCCGACGCCGCGGCCCGGCCAGCTCGGCGCGGCCTCCGCCACTCGCCGGCCACGTGGCGGCCGGCTCCCGGCCGGAGCAGGGGCGCGCCAGGGCCACTGTTGGCGCCCGTGGAGCTCCTTTTTCCCTTTTGAATTTTCTCCAAAAATTTGAACTGAACATGAAAAAGTGTGAAAATAAAAGTTGGAGTTTGAGAGATGGGACACAACTTTCTTTTTGGGATGAACCTGAAATTTCAAATTTTTCGAGCTCAAACATCCCAAATACAAAAAGGCGTCCAGATCGGTTTTTCGAGTTTTTGAGGGACTAAACTGCAAAATTTTCAAAAGTTCCAAACAGTGGCTAGGCCTTATTTGTGATGGCCAACAACTTTTAGTTTTGGAGATTTTCAAGTTTAGTACAAAATTCTTGAGTTTTCAGTTGGGTGTCAAACTACCTTTGTTTTTGAATTTCCATTTGAATTTTTGATGGATTTTTGAATTCCATCACCACTTTTTCCCTCTTTAATCTATTCCAAAGATGTTTTCATCAATTTTACATCAGAGATGTCACATCGATGCTCTTTCAATCTCCCCCTTTTTGGTGATTGATGACAACACTGATTAAAGCTTGCAAGAGATATAGCCATATAGCTTCTAAACTTCAGATTAAGGAGCAACTCAAATGAGATGTGCAATTGAAGATAATTTAAGAAATTTTGACCTAACATGCCAATTTGCACAACACTCATTTTAGCAAATCCACAACTCTTTTGAGGGGACCTAGCAATAGCCTTTATCTCCTCCCAAATGAAATTGAACACACTGAATGAAGGAGCTGTAGGTGACATACAAAGAAGAAGGTTTCTGGAATAAGATGATATGAATGTAGCATCACCTTCTTTTAGAGCATTGGTCTTTCTGAAGAGATGGTTCAAGTAGCACTAGAAATGGATGATGTTCTTTGTAGTTCCATAGTAGGCCGATTCTTGAGTTAAATACGTGAAGCTCATCTCATTCTTGTCCATCACACTGCTTGTGTGAACCTTGATTCTGTTTCCATCTCCTCTCCCAAAACCAAACATGGACATCATAAGAAATAGAGTACCATGTCCCCAATGGCATCTAATGAACTCTCCTTATGTCACCTCTTAGTTAAAAGTAGCAAGTGGCATAGAATTGTGCAATCACCTCTGTGTTCCACCCATGCTGATAAGCCATGATCTTGAGCACATGTTTGTCCTTGCAGCTACAATTACCTCATCAAAGATATCCCACTTCTGCTTCTCATAGTAAGGCTAGTCAACATACTGAGATACTGAAACAGGAATATCTTTCTTGAATATAGCACTTACATAGAAATCCTGATGGAAGTAAGTGTGAAACTTGTAGTGCACTGGATCTCTAGGAAACTATCGAGTATCCTTTGCTCTGTCAGCTCTAGCAACCTCAGTCATCCCACCCAATTTGTAATGTACTGCATTTCTGTTTGGATTTTCAATTGGCTCTGCGAGAAAGATGTTTCTCATATGTCTGTGTGCTCCTCCCTGTGAAGAAGGACCATGGCGTGCACCACACATAGGGGCTGAATCATCAGCACCACCACCATTTCCTCCCTCACTATCATTATTGCTGCTCCTTGGATCCCTTCCTCTCTTTGTTGATCTGTGAGGAGAAGGCTGAAAGTCTCGTTTTCAATCTCTTCTTCTTCCTCATCTGTGGATGTCCTTGGTTCCTCAATTTCTGGCTCACAGATGTGCAAGGTTACCCTTGGCAAGTCCTTCCTCACATTCCTCTGAGATCGGCGAGGTCCGGAACCTGGATTCTTATCTTTGTTCTCGAACTGCTTCTGATGTAAACAAGCCCTTTATATTCAGAAACAATTACCAGTGCCTAACAAAAAAATTTCGCACGATTTAGACCGCTGAACATATGACATGGGGCTTTATGTGCTCAATCTGGAACTTCCGGTTCTAAAAACTAGAACTTCTGGTTCATGCGCAGGAAACCCTAAATCATAGGTCCAACAATTTGCACCATGGAGACTCAAATCCAGTGCTAGGCATGGCATCTAGGAACTAAATGTAGATGATATCTGAAAGGAATTAACAAGATTGGGAAGAAACAAGATTTTGATGCCTTGAGACCCTTGTTGCATGAATCAAGGGACTCCAGGGTGTAGAACCAAAAGGGGACGATGTAGGAATGGATCCTCCAATATTTAATCTATGAACACTTGACCTCAAAACTTGAATCCCATGTAGACATAGCCGAATCGCCCCCAAGTCACCTTCCACAAACAGAGCACGGTCGGGGAGATAGAAGAGAGGTGAATGAGCATTGAACGAGGTGGTTCACGGGTAGAATAGGGATATACCGGTCAAAACCGGAACCTCCAGTTTTTGAAAACTGGAACCTCCAGTTTCGGCTGGCAGAGCAGAGGATAGGTTTGATTTTGTGGACATCGAGAAGATTTGATCAGATGTGAAATGCTTTATGAGATCTAGAGGTTATATTGAGCATCTTAGATGAGATATGGGTGATAAATTATCAATCCACCAAGATATTTGAACAAACTATGTTGAGACTTTGATTTCCTTTCCATCACTGAACTTGAGAGGGTGCAGTAGGGGATCCTTTGATGAATATAAACTTGTAGAGCATGATCCTTTCACCATATAAGAAGTTTCTCAAGAGATTTTAAGATTTATCCAAAGATATTAATATTACTTAGAAGAGATTTTGAGAAGCTCCTATGGACTTGAGAGAATCTTGCCACTTGTGGTTCACGATCAATCAAACAAATGAAACAATAACCAAAAGCGACATGATTTGGCCATGAAGACCAAGAACCAATTGTTTTCTCAAAATGGCACATAAACCTATCATGCTAGTCAATTTTTGGAAATTCTATCCTATGTCACACAAGCATAATCAAGCACAACTAGACAAGGTAGAAAAAGCATATTTAACTCATGTCTCTAACAATGTTATTCGTATGACATAGAACAAGTCTAGCCCATGGAATTTAGAGACGTCAATTAAATATCCTAGTCCATCAAACATCACGATGAGACAAACTCATATGAAGCTAGCATCTAGAACAAAAATGCATACACTATCATGTATGTTTCCTAGATGCTTGAGATGATATGAAAAAAGCTTGAGAGATCATACCTTGGCCTTTTACCAATTTTTTTTTGAAACTTGGATGAACAAATCATCCTTGCTAGTGCTAGGGGCTCTTTCAATCACTATCTCATGAATTTATTTCATCTTTATAATACTCAAGTAAATGTAAGAAACCCCGTAGCTCTAAACTATTTTTCTTTAAATTTTCTCTCCTTTGTGTAGAGGTTCAAAATTATTTCATTCTACACACATGAGAGCTTAAAGAGAGAATTAATATGCAAGACTTCAAAACATAAAGTCAACTCCCCCTAAATAAGTGCATCAAGAGTCGAATGCTTGAGACATGCACTTTTGGGTTCATTAATCACGATAGGAAAGTTAAATCATATTTTGAAATCATAAATGCATAAAGATAGAGTGTGATTGTTGAGAGTAAGAAGAATGTTTTACTGCCTTTAATAGTCTTACTCACGATCATCACCTTTAGAGAGTTACTCGTCAATGATTTTACAATAGAAATGAACAATTCTTCTGAAATTTTGGTTCAACAACGGATCTTCTGGTACACAACCGGATCATCCAGTCTTCACTAAAGAGGAGCTGGATCTTTCATCGGATAATGCCAACACAGATTTGCAGCCTCAGATATCAATTGGAACTTCCGGTTGGCATACCGAAACCACAGGTTTACCCTTTCAGCTCATACTGAACTGATTTGACAAATTTATTATTTCTTTCTTTTCTTTGCTGCAGATATCTTGTTGATCTGTCACACTCAACAAACTTGTTAAGAGCATCATGTGGCATGGATCATTCAATCTTGCTTTTAGAATTCATACACTATAAAATATATGGTGAAAGCTAAGAATGCCACAAAAACATTTTCCACATGTAGCTTTTATAGCAGATTTTCTGGTGTACAAGACATCATATCACAGATAATTGAAAGATTCATTATTTAGAGCATTTTAGATAAGCAAACAACTCAAACAAAATTGAAGCATGACAATCATACAATTATTATCATTTGGAGAAACTATTCCCACACAACATATCAAGTTAAGAAGATGAGTAAAGTGCATCCACCATACATGAAGTTTCCTCATTGTTTCATTTTGGTCCAACAAGTTGTAAACGCTGCAGACACATGCATGAAGTTGCATCATTGTATTATTTTGCTCCAACAAGTCGTAAACATTGCAAACACATGCATGAAGTTGCATCTTTGTATCATTCTGGTCCAACAAATTGCAAATACTGCACCCACCATACAATTAGTTTACGGTGTGCATATACAATCCAATGTACTTTAGAAATCCGTATTTCGTAGGTGTGGCACGCTAATGAGAATTTGGAAGGGTATAACCACATGATGTAAAAACATAAGGGTCTAAAACATAAAATTAACATAAACCATGCTTACATCGTATTGTGTACCGACATAGCCTATAAAAATTCCATTCAATTGTCATGATACTAAAGTAGCTGCCTGAATCGATGCTTAATACTTGCAGTATTTGTAACTTGTTGGACCAAAATGTTACAACGATGTAACTTCATGCATGTGTGTGCAGCGTTTACAACTTGTTGGACCAAAATGATACAATGATTCAACTTCATGCCTGTGTGTGCAACGTTTACAACTTGTTGGACCAAAATGAAACAATGAGGCAACTTCATGTATGGTGGATGCACTTTACTCTAAGAAGATTGTCACTCAACATTTGATCGCATTCAATTCAGATATAATGTTGCTTGAATGACTTTGAGTTGAGAGCTTTTCATATTCATGCATTGGAGGAGAGTAATTTCAACATTTAAGATCAATATTTGACATTTTCCAAAATATGCAAGGAATGCTTCACTTGAGATCAAAATAAGAATTGAGCTTCTTCTCACATATGCCAAGTCTCCGATGCATCTTTGTACCTGCTGAACACATCCAGCATGTTTTGGTATCCAACTCTTATTGGATCCGTCAAGGTTAGCCAAAAGTGATTTAGGAACCCAAATGAACTTTGTGCCTACTTTAGATGAAATACTTGATTTAGCAGCACTAGTATTAGTTGAGATGTTTCTAAGCTTATTGTTTAAATCATTACCCGTGTTAAGCTTAGATTTATCACCATTTGGGCAATCCTTACCAAAATGCCCTTATTCTTGGCAAGTGTAGCATATCTTGTGCTTCATATTCCTTGGTGGCTTGATTTCACCGCCTCCTACCACCCTTCTTGCAAAGTGCCTTTCTTCGGCCTTCAAGAACTCTTTGCTCAGCTTGATGTTGTGTTGCTGAGCAAGAATCGGAACCTCCGGTTTGTGTGGGCAGCACATTTGACTTGTTTGGACATTCTTCAATTTTGTGTCGTTTCTCACGGCAGCCAATGCATCTTCTCTTAGATAGGCTTCTCTGACTTTTGGACATGGATATGTTGCCTTGAGTCTTCATGGGACATGATGAAGCAAAGTGTCCCGAGTTTGAACACTTGAAGCATTTGACATGATTGAGCTTTTTCTTGTCTTGCTTTTTGATCGAGTTGGTCTAAGATTGATCTTTGCAGGAGCTTTGCACTATCGTTCCCTTCTCAAGCTTCTTCACCATGTTGTCACGGTTATCTTGTGAAGGTTGTGCAATGCTTACCACCTTTAGCTTAGACAAGTCCAACTTGAGCTCTCCTAACTCTTGCTTGACCTCTTCATTTTCTTGCTTCAATAAATCAGCATTTGATTCTGCAACCACTTGCTCATACCAAGAGCTACTTGCTTGTGAATAGCAAGGATTAGCACAAGTAATATCAACTTTAGCTTGTGGGCTTGTGGATTGGTGTGTTTGAGTATACGAGATAAGAAGCTCGAAGTGATTATCTTGCAAGGCCACATGCTTGCTAGTGAGTTTGTCTAGCTTACCAAAGATCTCACCATTTGTTTTCTCCAATTGTGCTACATAAGATAGAGAGTTAGTAGCACAAGCATATCCTTCATTCAAAGATTTGCATTTCTTGATTAAGGATACATTGACAAGCTTGTATTTCTCTAATTCATCACTAAGAGACCTAGACTTCTTGTCTCTTGTTCTCTTCCTTTTGACTTACCACTATCTCCATATGTATTTCTCTAATTCATCACTAAGAGACCTAGGTTTCTTGTCTCTTGTTCTCTTCCTTTTGACTTACCACTGTCTCCATAAGCTTGGCAACCTTTAGTTTATCTTTCTTGGTTATTTTGCCAAACTCGTAGCCAATCACTTCATTTTCATTTTCTCTACATTTCTCACCCTTAGCCATAAAGCATGAGATATTTTCGAAAGATGAAGTAGAGGGGATAGGAGAAGTGGATTCCTCACTGATCGGATGAAGATTGTTGTCGAGGTGTAGAGGATCAACTTTTGGCTATTCAGTGCATGAATCGGAACTTCCAGTTTTGCACACCAGAACCTCCGTTTTCCTCTAATCAGCAAGGTGTGATGCAGACTTGTGGCTCTTCTGCTGCGGCACTTGAGTTTCTTGTGAGGATGTGCTCTTCTTAAATTTTTCTACTTCTTCTTCATCATCACTTTCATCTTCGTCATCACTTTCCTCCTCATCATTTTCATCTTCGTCATCACTTTCCTCCTCCTCATCACTTTCCTATTCATCTTCTTTGTCGTTTACCTCCTTAATTAATTCCTAATTGTGATGTGCATCTATTCTCCAATAATGATGCATGTTGTACTGCATATCACAACTCAATGATATAGACAAGAGGTTAGTAACTTGTTGGTTGATTTGCACAGTCCAACTCTTCGTGGGACAAGGTTGAGAAATCAACATGAAATGGAAGAGGTAGAATGTTAGCTTCTACAACCTTCTCAGCAAGAAGACCAATAGCTTTAAATTCATTAAGCATATGAGGTAACTAAGAATCATTATTGGAACCATCTATTGCTAATGGCTCAAAAGATACTTTGCGTGTAGACGACATCTTCGCTCTAGGCGGTTAAGCCTAAGCAATGAGCAACCTCGGCTCTGATAGCAATTGAACTGACCCGGATGTCACCTAGACGGGGGGTGAACAGGCCGACCTAAAATTTACAACAAAATAGCAGCAGAAAAATCATTATCAACGAATGAGCTGTCAGCAATCAAACCAGAACTTCTGATTCTATGCAGACCAGAGCACTAAGCTCAATTACCCCTTCTCTTGAACTCTTGAATGAATGATACTTGTGAATTGTTCTTGAAGTGTTTCTGAGCAAGGTCACAGAGTCCCTGCACGCAGAAATACTACCAACCAAATAGATCAACCAATTTCATAAGTTCACAAATAATGCAAGAATAAATGAAATAAAGGAGAGACATAAGAATTTGCTTGACCGAAGTTCATATTCACCCTATGCTCGCAAGCAGACACACAGGACCGGTGAATCCTACTCTCCGTTGGGGAACTCTTTAGGGACCAACTCTTTTTCAACTCCTCCTACCGAGTTAGGTCTTTTTCAACCACTTCCCCACTTCCACTATTTTGCTTCTTTCCTTGAGGAGGCGAAGCGCAACCCTCACAAACTTCCCGCAGCTCACCACACACTTTGGTAGCTCACGAGCAACTACTAACCATCTAGGAGGCCAAACTTCTAAGAGTAACAAATGAATCACTTGTAGAATGTCACCAAACAGCAATGTTCAAAGTGTTTGTGCTCTCACAATCTTTTTCACGATTTCTCTCTACTACCCAACACAAGGATATGATCAATCTCAAGCTACCTCACAGACAGGGGTTGGGGAGAGTTAAACTTGGCTTCCTTTTAGTTCGGGTCGCAAGGGCAGCACAACAGCAACCACAACAATAGCCACCAGGACAAGAGGGGGTGAGAGGCTTTTATAGATGCTCTCCACGAAACTAGCCGTTAGTAGCCATTGGAAGTCGGAACCTCCGAGATTTCCAACGAGCTAGCCGTTGGACTCTGTCAGCACACAAACTACTGAACAACCGGAATTCCTGGTTTAGGAAACTGGAACTTCCGGTTTGCCCCAGTCAACACAAGTCTAAGTGTTCGTGTGGCTTTGTGTCTCTCATCAACTTACATAGGTTACATTGAGCACTGATACTTGATCAAGACACAATGTGATGCATCCCTATTAATAGTACGGCTTTCCTAAACTCAAGATAAAAAGAAAATGCATTTTTATGAACTTGAGCTTCTCTTTTGACTATTTAGCCACACTTGATCAATGTCTCTTCATGAGGTCTACATCCACTTCTTTCTTGTCTCTGAGCACATAAACCTTTGAGCTAGTTACTAAAACCAAGATCTCTAACTCATGAGAGTGATATCCATTCTTAGGTCCATATAGCCACCCTTATCATATAGATATAAAATAATTATGCTTTCCATTACGGACTCGCATGATCTTTGATTCCTTGGTGTCAACCACTTTGCTTGATTCATCACCTTAGCTGAGTTCTTCGCGGTCAAGTCACTAATTGCCCTTCACCTTTGCTTAGTCTCTCAAATCCATGCTCTTGGTCAAAACAACCTTCACCTTAGGATCACTAGAGCTACATAAGAATTGCAACTCGATATAATCATGTTAAATCCATTCCTTGAATACTCCTTCCACTCACTTTACTATGTCCATGTTTCTTCCAATGATCAGTACCAATGTGTGTCACATAACCTTATCTTCTTGTATCAAGACTATTATGAAGTTGTATTTGTCATTGTGCAATTTTAGCTTTCTTTTGTTCACCGAGTCATGCTTCTATTTCTTGTTCATTGATCACACTTGCAAGCTTCTAATAATGTGAGTATCATATCGTCAATCAAGCTTCTCAATTATATTAGAATCTTGTCAAAAACATATCTTTAACATGAGAGCCATCTTTAATGTGTGTTTCAATCTTCGCTTGACATTGTTTTCATAAATATAACCGCGGGATCATATAGTAACTTGCTCTTCACCATTTGCGAGCCATATAACCAATGTTCAACTTGTTATGACACTGTATCTTGTGAATATGTGAATATGATCCTGCTCACAATCTTAAATGAAAATGTTAGTCCTTTAATCATTGTTGTCACACAATGCACCAAAACCACTAGGGGAACTAGATACTCTTTCAAAACTAATTGTTATCCTTTTCCAGACTACCTATTGGCCATTGAACTTTCCTATTGGCCTAGGTTATGTTTCTTATAGTGAATGTTGTGCATCAGCTATAGGTGGCGAATGTAATCCCAAATGTAGGACCTACGTAGGGAGGCATCGATTACCTTAGCCCTTGCCCCTCTTCGGACCATCAGTATGACCTGCTAAAATCGCATCGCAAACAAAGTCTTCCCACCAAATGATAGATTCGGTCGATCAATTATATACCGTAGGTTGTTGTCCAGCGCCTCCACTGCTTGCCTCTTTGCCACAAAAGCTTCATCCCAAATTATGAGAGTTGTTGTCCGTAGAAGCTTGGCAGTACCACTTTATTTCATGAAGCTATAACAAGAATTATAATCAATACTGAGGGGTATGGGTGGATGACTCACTCGCACTTCAAGATATCATTTACTATCACCGATGGTGGTTGTCGTAGCTTCACGAAACATAGTGGTACTTCCAAGCTTCTATGGACAACAACTCTCATGATATGGGATAAAGCTTCTATGACAAAGAGGCAAGTGATCGAGGGACAGGACAATACCCTACAGGATATAATGGATCGATGGAATATGCCTTTCGGTAGGAAGACTATTGTTTGTTGTGAGATTTCAGGTAGGTCCTACCAATAGTTCGAAGGAGGTCAATGTATCAGGTAGTCGATGCCTCACTATGGAAGTCACACATATGGGTTTGCATGATCCACCTAAAGAGTGGTACAGAGGAAGTTAACTGTGATGGTGATGTCCATCTTCTAAATGATATTTGCGTGTCGTATACTGGGGATGGGAAAGACCTTCATAAAGTAATCGAATGCATCTTTCTAAGGCTCAATGAAAACATGACAAACAAAGGCTACATTATCTTGAGGGTGATTTTGTTTAGATGTAATGGTTGGGTGGACAAGATTAATACGAACATGATATGAAGTTTGCAAAGGAAGAGATGGTGTACCAAAGTTTTGACTTTGCACTAGATGACCCCAATAACTACTATCCATCAGAGTTCCTTAACACTGTGACCCTACATGTGGTAAAGCTAAAGGTAAGCTATCTAGTCCACTGTTGACAAATATAGACCCTATGAGACTTTGCAATGGTTCAAGGCTGGTAGTACATGGCTTCAAAAAAAATACCATTATATTGTTGCACACTGGAAAAGTTGGGGTTTCTGCCTCACATAGCGTTGCGCGCGTGAGATGATGAGATGTTTATGTTTCAGTTCAAGAGGAATTAGATTCCTATCAGATTTGTGATGATGTTCAACAAGACACAAGGGCAAACTATGCCAAACATCGGCATTTACTTAGTTGAACATGTATTCTCTCAAGGTCGGTTGTATGTTGCAATATCTAGAGCCACCACTAGAATGAACATTAGAGTTCTTGCCCTCCCACGTAATGCCAAGGACGAGCCTCCTCGTCTATCGCCGCCATAATCGTCGTGGTTAGGTTTCCAAATATAGTTGGTTAAGATATTTTGTAATAGGATAAATACATTGGATAGGTTTTGGAAATAATCAAGTTGGCAATCAATCTGATTGCTGGCCTCAAGGGCCAACCCAAATTCTCCTGATCTCCTCTCCCTGTGTCAACTCCTCTATCCCTACCACCAACCCCACGTTGCTCCCTACCTCGCGACGGCACCGAAGTGCCAGCCGCTGCCATCTCCTCCCAACCACTCCTACTCCATACACGAAGTCCCCGGTACAGCTAGGAACCCTACCAACTTGGTATCAGGTATGCCAGGCGATGGCGACAAGTAGAAGATGCCCCAACAGTAGGACCCGTTGCTTCAGCAGATCCTGTTCCGCCTTGACGCCCTAGCGAAGGTCATTGTCGTCCTCAACGCTGTTGGCGGTCGATTTCACAGACTTTTGCCGCCAACATTTCCTAGGATTCCATAGTATCAACACTAGAATGAGACTAAAATTGGTTGATTCTAACAAATTCCACAAGTTTTCCATGACTTGTGAATGCAGGGACGAATAGGCAAAAAGTGGGGAAATTTGGAGCAAAACCCAGGCCAGCCGGCTAGCCCCAGGCCACCCAGCCTCCCCCAGGCCGGCCGACGACCCCCTAAAGCCCGCTGCCATGTCACTGATCCGAGGGTCCAAAAACACATTTCAAGTTATCCAGAGACGTGCATTTCAAATCGATTTGATCTAATGGTTCACGAGGTTCAACATTTGATTCAAGGGCCCACATGCATGACTAATTTGGGCAGAACTCCATTCCTACCAACCTCAGGGCAACATCTAGACCACACGAGAAAGGCGGTGCCAGATGGACGGAATCCCGCGAGAGTCGCTCCACCTGCATGGCTTACATATTAAGCTAGAGAAGCGCCTTGGAGAGCTATAAATACAGCCCTCCACCCTTCATTTCAAGACATGCCATTTTAGAGAGAAGAAGCTTAGTGTTAGACGATCCATTTCTTTAGTAGAGTTGGAAGAGTGTGGAGTGAGAGCTTGGGTGAAAGCCAAGCTTGGAAGGATGGGATTCGAGGTTTGTCTCAAGTCCTTCTCCAATATTGTATCCACTCCACACGAAATAAAGCTGAATTCTTATCTTCAATAAGTTCCTTGTCTTTCTTCATAGTCATGCTAGCTTTATTATTATTCTTATCATTTATCTATTTATCGTCTTCGACCTGTGGGATCCCTTGTCAGTGTGAGCACTGTACTGCTCATTTGGGGTTTCCTCATAGGCCTTTCACGTTAGGTGGAGGTCAGTAGCTGATAGCTTAGGCGTGGTGCATGTGCCTGATAGTTACCTTGGGTTGTGCTCCACCCCACGATACCGTTATGGTAGGCGTCAGGTGGTGATAGCCCTGTCCATCCTTTGTATTCCACCATGTTCGGGTGTTTTCATAACAGTAGCTTGCTAAGCCCAGGGGACTCCCTTTCTCACCCTAGTCTGAGTCCCCCCGCTTTAGCCATCGAAGCAGGTCAAGATAATAGAGAGATAGTATTTGAGTTAGAATAGGCTATCTGAAGTTTAGGCCCTCTACCCTTTTATCTCTTCTCTTCATTTTGGAGTCCGGTTATTAGAGAATTCTAGGCCTAGTCGCGTCTACTGTTCCGTGGGTTTCACCCCCAGGTTTTACTCCTCAGGTGAAAGGCTACAACGGTCTCTGTGCGCCTACTAGGGCGGCGGCTACTAGGAGCGCCTCGGCGTTCCGTGCTTCTCCAAGTTGGATTTCCCAACCTACGATGGCTCGGAGGACCCCCCCCCCTCAACTGGCTGCGCTGCTGCAAGCAATTCGTCCACGGCTAGCACACCTAGGTGTCGGACCGCGTCTGGCTTGCCTCCTTGCCCAGACATGGTACAATGCCCTCGAGCATGATGAGGGGATGCCATCGTGGGAACGCTTCACGGCGCTCTGCGGTCTACGCAATGGGTCGGCCGCCTGTCGGAGTTGGCACGTCTTCCATTCCACCAGGTGCTCGATCTGCGGTCGGCGCACCACCAGGTGCGCATGCACCCCACCGATGTGGAGAAGACGGCATTCCGGACGCACCATGGCCACTTCGAGTTCCTGGTGATGTCGTTCGGTCTCTCCAACGCGCCGACTACTTTCCAGGTGCTCATGAACGACGCACTCCAGCCCTTCTTTCGTTGCTTTGTGCTTGTTTTCTTTGACGACATTTTGATCTACAGTTCATCGTGGTCCGAGCATCTGCAGCATGTTCGCCTCGTCCTCCAGGCACTCCGGGTGCATCACCTCCACGTGAAGCGCTCCAAGTGGTCTTTCGGCGAGCGCTCGGTGGCCTACCTCGGCCATGTCATCTCCGCCAATGGCGTTGCCATGGACAGCGACAAGGTCGATGCTGTGGGTCCTGGCCTGAGCCCCACTCGACTAAGTGCTACAAGAACTGGGGATAAAATTAATTGTAGCTAGCAAATAATAAGGGAATATTCTATGATCATGACATGGGCACAGATACAATTCAGGCATCAAGATGCCGTAAAGCTAACCATTAGAATTATTTTTTTATGAAAGTTAGAGTCATCTTTAACTGCAAGAATCAACTATGCATAAGTAATCAGATTTATATCTCCTACACCCATTGTTTTATGGAGCAGACTGCAGGTTTATATCTCAAGTGCAGTAAAGCATAATAGATCTGCAGGAAGAAAAGAAATACTTCGATTCGTACCGGTGCCACTGGAGCATCTTGGCCATCCTGAGCTATGAGAGTGGATCTGAACCCCGGGACTAAGAAAAACAACAAAGAAACCAGGATCTTGAGATGTAAATGAAGGGATCCCAAAGTTTAATCGCAGTTAAATCAAGATAATGAGGATTTGCTCATATTCACCTAGTGATGATTCAAATCACATCACCCCTTTCCCTCGCATGCATTGGTGTACCTCCTTCAATGGCCAAGGTGGAGGCCCACGTAGAGGCCGGACAATGCGCAGCCTAACACCGCCCATCCTCTGTGCGAGCGGCGGTGCCACGGTGGTATCCTCGTGCGAGCAGCGAACAGACCCGTCGGCGACGTGGACGTGCGAGTGGGGAATGGCCTTATCAAAGACCGGGGGGAGGATTTGCGGGGCCACAGGAGATGGCGGCGACGTTGTGGTGGTGTTGTAGCGATTCAACGGCAAAACAGGGATTAGGGTAGTCGTGGGAAAAAATGTAGGGAGAAAAAAATCGGTGGGACGGTGAGAGAAAAAAATCGGTGGGATGGGACGACGTGGATGTTGGACCGGCAGGACCAACGGCAATATATTTTAATTAGTGCATTAGTAGTAGTATGTAATATAGTATAATAATATATAATATAAGAGAAGAGATATAGATAGTAGTAGAGAAGAGAAGAGAAGAGATGTATCATTTTTTGGTAGTGTTAAAATGTTGAAAATGCTTTCACCACCACCGCCCAAAAGTGGTAGTGAAAATAATGTTTATATGGGTAGCCTTGGTGACTGTTGCGAGCATTTACTATGTAAGAGTTCATTTGTTCTCCAGGTTTTATTAGTACATAGAAGTCTGAATGGTATATTTAATACACTAATTAAAACATATTGCCTTATTGTGCACGTGATATCTATTTAGAATGGAAATTTTTGAAATTCAATTGTTATTTTTCTTTGATTTTTGCACATGCGTAGTGTTAGTGAAAGGATCTTGATGTCGCCTAAATCGGAGGTGACTAGGCTATTAAACCAAATTCTTCAATTTCTCACCTGTCAGCTGTACTGCCAGTGACAACAGGTCAGATCATCTTACCCATCCGATCAGACCGGCCGTTGCAGTGAGCACACCAAAATGGTGCTCTAGCATCTCTACTAGCTTCTGCTCACCACACTGTTAGGAGCTAGCCTACGACATCTTGCCTTCTAGGAGGCGAGCCTCCAAGAGTAACAAATGTTGTGGCGCTACGGAAACCACAGTTGCTCAAGCTATGGATTGCCCTTTTTAGCTCACAACTGCTCACACAGTATCACTCTCTCAACCCAACTCAAAGATATGGCTAGAATCACACATCGGGAGAGCTTTGCTAGTGTCTCATGTGTTCTTGGGCGTGTTAGGAGTGAATGGAACCAACAACCAGCAGAGGAGGGAGACAGAGTATAAATACTCTGCCTAACTTCCGTTAACCCCTAGCTAATTTGACTGGATGTCCAGGTCGGTTAGACCAATCCTGTCACAGACACACTCAGACCTCACAAATCATCTGTTGCTCACCCAAGAGGTTGAACCAACCATTAGTAGAGCTTGGGTGAGTAGCACTCTTAGAGGTTCAACCAAGGCTATTCTCACATAGGTCAACCAAGAGCACTTTTGAGTTTGAGAATAAGAGAATGTTGCATCTTGATATTAGAACGTACACATACTCAAGTTCAAATAGAAATACAATGTCATTCACTTGAGCTTGTATGTCTTCATCAATACCATACTTTGATAAATGTCCACTTGAGGGCTTTCAACCATGCTATCATCTTGAGCACATTCGACATGAGATTGTTCATCATCCATGACAACATAGTGAATCGCAAGTCCCTCCATTTTATCCGTCAAAATAGACTTATGCAATTTATTGCTTCCCTCTGTAAATCTTAGATACGATTCATCTAAATCTCATAATACTAGTAACTTCACCATTGCAATACGCACATGGTCGAAGCCATCACTTAACCAAAGTTTGCTTAGTCCCTCGTCCTAGTACTTCATTGATTTCTTCTCCTCTTCTTGTCACATTGAGTTTAGCTTTGCACTTGACATCAATAATGATATCTCATTTGAAAACCTCTTCAAATGCTTGTTATTTATTGATAAAGAATATCCTTAAATTGCAAGGTTCCAAGATAAGACCAATATATAACTCATAAGCATATATGTCCTCTACTATATACCAATGAAGCCTCGCAATACCTTCTTTGATAATGTCCATGCTTTCTTCTTATGGATCCCTTCACTTACCAAACAAGCCTTCCCAAGATTTGGAGATTTATATATCAATAATAAAAATACATCCCCATTATTAACTCAACCCACGCTTGTCATCGACCATTCATTGCCTTACATGATCACATACTTGCTTGCTTTTCTTTGTTGTGATCCATACAACACATATGAGACAATATTGCATTATGAATATAAGAGAATCAAAACCTGCTTACATGATTGGATAAACATGTTAATCCTTTATTTGTTTTGTCATAAAATCTACCAAAACCCACTTGGGGGGCTACATGCACTTTCAATTGGCTTTATCACAAAACAGAAATGTTTTATGCCCAATCATTTGGTATATGGTGCAACTTTTTTGTCTGCTTCTCAAAGCGTATGTAGATCTTTTAGGGGCTCTTTAGGTTTTCTTTGATCAAGATGGAATGGGGTTTTTTTATTAACCCAACAGGCCTTACGGGCTGGTACAAATAATAATTCCAAAAAATATAAATACAAAGAGAATATCCGCATCCACTAATACATACACACATCACAAGCGCATCGAAGTGTCTATATCAAGTATGGAACAGTATGAAATGAACCAACTGATTTTCGTAGCACACGATATTGCTACTAGGAATTGCCTATGTCATACCTCCGGGCCCACTAGCTTCTGGAGAACTGCGGCGGTACTCAACCAGGGAAGAAAGCCGATCGACCACCACCTGACAAAGATGACGCCAGCAACCGTCCATGCGGAGGGTCTCTGCTGCGCGACGACGCCGGTGCCCAAGTGTCGCATTCCATGGAGCTGTCTTGGCCCGACTCGGCGCGCCGCCAGGTTGCCACCGGTTGATGATGAGCAGGGCTGCTGCTGCGTGCCACGCCCCAGCCGTCGTCCCGGCCCGTGGCCCCTGTCACGGCCGAGCCCGGCGACTCATCAGTGCGCCACGGCGATGGAGGCGGTCGACGATCTCCGTGCCGTGGCACGACACCGCCGCCGTCACGGCTTGCACTCGTCACGTCGAAACCCGACCCAGCAGGGCGTGGATGTCCGTTGCTCGCTGGCACGCCCAGCGGCGCTGCGAGAGGCATGTCTGGCGCCGCGACGCCGGCGCCATTATGGCCACCGGTGGCCCACGTCTTGGCCAAGCCTGAGTCGGAACGTGCCGGTGGTGGCTGCACCGGTTCAACTCGGTAGTCCTCGTTGCGTGCCACGCCCCGGCCGTCGTGGTAGTCGCGGCTGCAGGTGGTGGTCCATGCTCTCTCAACGCGTGGGGACAGTGCAGCCGGCGAATACGACGATGGCACCGGTGGACGTCGGTCGCCCGGCACGTCCGGCGGCGTCGCGACGCCGCCATTGCCACGCTCCATTCTTGTCCCCGTGGCGACCAAGCCTGACTCGTTAAGGGTGAGCCACGGCGATGGCCGGAATTTATCTTGCGCTAAGCCGGCGGCCCCGCGTGGCGTGGCCCACTTCGCCAGCGAGCCAGCTGGCTGAGGAGGAGGAGGAAGGTGGGGAAGGTGCCGCAGCTGCTGCACTGCCGGCGGCGGCGGTGGCGAGTTGGTTGGCACGCCGCTGGGCTTGGAGTTGCAGCATCCGTGGAAAATGCAGCAGCCGTGGAAGTTGTTGTTGGCACAGATATGCTCGAATGACAGGTCAGGGCACGGTGATGGACACGGCAACGGGGGACAATTGCCCATCTTTTCCGTGGCCTATCTAACGGCTCGATCGTTTTCTCTTCATCTTTCTCGCGCCAATGGGAGGCTATTTATTAACTACTGTATAGGTTGTAACATGAGCAGGCACTTGATCTGACGCGACCGACCATTGGGAATTTGGGGTTTAGGAGCAACCTCACAATCTTTAGGGGATTTGTTCTTGTTTGTCCTGATTCTCGGTCATCAGTCACCAACATGTTCTTACGACTTGTCCTTCGGTCGTCACAAGGCGTCAGCCCCATACGTTGTCTTCCTACGACTTTGTGGATGTAGAACGTTGTCCAAGCCTCATGCCTACTGAGCACTTGTTGGACCTTATCCGTTTGGCATAGCACCAGATCGATTCACGATCGCTACTTCACTGCAGTGGCATTCCACGTCAAACGTGGCTGGAGCAACCCTGTTGGTGCATGAACTCTTGTTTCGGTGTCCAAGTCACAAATTTATCTTTATTTCCTTGCTGTTATGAGTGACATATTTTTTATTCTGTCTGCCGGGCTGATCTCTTTAATTATTCAGCGGCTATATGGATATGGTGAACCTATTGTAGAGCTGTCATTCTAAGAACCTTTTTTATGCTGCTATTCTTTTGACTAAAAAATAAGACCGAATGTAATTCTATTCTTATTCGATCCATCTGTCACGCCATTACACCATTTTATTCCTATTCAACACATTTTTCACACGGCTTCTTTAATGGAGTGTCTGCTCACATCAATGAGACGGTAGCTATCCTTGACCAAAGAGTTGGACCTCTTCTAGAACATAAGTACTAACGCTCCAAGTTTCGGAGCAATGCTATGGCATCTGATATTATTATTTATCCGACTACTGTTTAGGACAGTATGCAGCAATGAGATGCTAGCTTATAGTTCTTGGTTTTGCTATACAATACACCTATAATATTTCTATTTTTTATGACTTTGTCTCGTAAATAAACATAACTTTTCAAGACCTAGTCTAAATATTTATAACGAATACCAACCTTCACTTTATTTTATTGCCGACCATGGACTGATATCAAACGTATAAGAACAATAAAATTATCAGGCAAAAGGTATACTGAACAATGAAGCATCAATGCATGCAAGAAATAAATGCGAAAGAAACTGAACCATATTTTTTCTTCTCCTATCACAATAAATGTAAGGTCGACAATAGTGAACAATTTGGCAAAGCTACATATTTGTGGCTAAATTTACCCCGTCTGCAATGAATTTGTCCTTGTAGCAGTGCCAATTTGAAGGATAATTGAGGGATATACTCCATTCCACGAAGAATACAATTCTAATTGTTAAACACAGATTAGTGGTGGTGACATCAATAGGCTTCTATGCCTCCAGCATGCAAACTAACTAGACTTCCTAAAAATGGTGATTAGAAATTAATTTTGACATGCATATCAGATATGGCCACTTAATTATAGTTAGGTAGATATGGTCCCCTTCTTAGGATTGCACTCTCCAATCCTTCTCTTCCTCTATAGATCCATCAGTGACGGATCCAATCATTTTGACGCCTAGAGCCACTTGTCAAAGCAGCTAAACTACCAAAAACTATTCTACATGACAATACCACGGTATGATAGCACACCTAGGCAATTAAAAACTATGATTTAGAGTGTATCTAAATTCATAGTTTAAGCATACAATGAACTTTATAAAAACAATTACAGAAAAGTAATGCGGCAGCCAGCTAACAGTTAGGTTAATCCTCACCCTCCTCCTCTTGTTACAAGAGTCTTGTACCACTTCTTCATCAATAGTAGGAAGCGAAGTCGAGCATACACAAGTAGATAAGACATTTCACAGGAACTAGGCAAGCAATATAAAAGAATTAGTAAAAAAATGATGAGGCGCAATGCAACATAATTAGCTGCACTATTTTGAGGCCTTGGAAGCTTTATATCATGACTCCTTAGTTCTTGATAATAGTCCAAGATATTTTCATCTTTAATGCTTGCAAAAACATCTCTTTCAATATAGCATATCATCTGATGATTTAACCAATTCTTACCCATCTTATTTCTTGGGTTTGTCTTAACATATTTCATAGCTGAGAAGGCCCTTTCAATGGTAACAGTTGCAACCGACAAAATCGAGACTAGCTTGAACCATCTTGATAGCCAGATCACCAATGTCATGACAATTTGCAAAACATGGAGTCATTTCTCACCTCATTCATAAACACTCTAACCTGTTTTGTAAGGGTCATAAGTTTATACCCATCGAAATCAGCATCATAAAGCTTAGCCATTCTATTACTTGTTCTAAGTCATAGTTAGCAAAGAATTCTTTGCATCCAACAGGCCATGCCACATTAAGATTTCATCTGAAATGATGACAGTAAGTAGCTAATTGCCCTGCTCGCCTTGAGATATTTGGTATCACAATGTTATTATAGAGACAAAAATCTTACTCCTTAAATAGTTACTCCTATCCATCTCATGTGCATCATGAATTGTACATATTGTTGCCGCCAATCAACACACAGATCGAACAATATATTGGTCTTTCCTTTTTAAACATTGTTTCAAGTTATAGTTTTTCCAAATATTCTGATCATAAGATGAAAAATGAGCATCTGTATATTCAAATCTCTAATTTGCCTTAAGACAAACGAAGAGGTCGGCATATCATTGATCCTGTTTTGAGCATCATCAGCCACAATCTCCAAAACTTCTATAACAACATCCCAACATGAGAACAATACGACATAAGTTTTTATGATGTCAACTCCATCGAGTTCCCCAGTCGTGCGGTTAGTTTTATTAATTTTTCCCCTC